>VZSE01014217.1:1764520-1817251 GCA_013398275.1 Promerops cafer | reverse complement strand
GGGGGCTGCGGGGCAGCGGCGGGCCCGGCCGGCCCCGGCCGCGGCCCCGGGGGTGCCAGGGAACCCTGTGCCGCCCCGGGTGCCGTGTGATGATGGGGTTTGGGTTCGCTTTGTTTGTTTTTCTCAGATGTGAATCCAAATGGAGCAGTCGGAAGGAGGCGAGCAGAGCCAGCAGCAGCCGCAGCCCTGGGGGAAGCTTATCCGGCTGGGTGCTGATGAGGCAGAGCCGCACGTCCTGCTGCTGAAAAGAGAATGGACCATTGGGCGGAAGAAAGGTGGGACAGGGACGCGTTGCGCTGGCGTAGGGCGGTGTTTGGGGGGACAGCAGCCATCCCCCCTCCTGGCTTTTACAGTGTTGGAAGGTGGACTGAAACTAGTTGGGTTTGGTGCTTTCAGCTGTTGGAGGTGCTTGCCAGGCCACCCCGTATTCCTAATTTACCTCTTAGCTGGGTGAATAAGTAGTTTTATACCGACCTATTCTTTTATAATAACTTGTGACACGGGCACGTTTCAAAGTCAATGTGCCTTTTAGGTAGTCTGTGGCAGTTTGTATAAATAAGGAAGCCCCATTGTTGATTCAGAAGTTTCTGTGCGTCAGTCTTGTTTACGTTCTCATTTCGTTTCTGTGGTTAAAATAAGTTGGCACTGCAATGCTTTGCCTTCACAGAAAACTCCCACATGAAAGCCCTTAATTCTTCTGGCCATATAAAGACTGCCAACAAGTACTGAAAGTTTCTCTGAGAGTCGATTTGAAAGCTTTATTCCCAGAGTCTAGGACTTGTACTACTTGCCTTTATTTTAAAGGATTTCATGCTTACTGTATTTGAAACAAGGACTGAAGTGTTTTCACTTTCTTTTACTGTGCCCTGACAGTGCTAATTTTCTTTTTCCTGTTTCTCAGTTCAAGCTGTTTGGCTGATCAGTCACTTCCTGTAAATAGTTGTGAACAAACACCAGATGCTATAGCTCTATGAGAAAGGCAGATAGTGTCTTGTAAGAAAAATGTTTTGCAAATTTACAGTTGGTGATATCTGTTGAGATTGCTTATCATTTAGCTGTGGGTGAATTCTTCAAGCTGATGTCTGTTTGAGGGTTGTCTGGCAGAAAAAAGGTGAATTCTTTCTTGTTCAGTTGCTTTCAAAGCTGTTTGCTAATGGATTAGTTAAATGGATGGTTACTAGAATACCAAATTTTGACTTTATAAGCAATACTTATGACTCTTCAGGAACATTAGAATTGCTTGTTTGAGGTAGTGGCTGCTGCTTTCCTTTTGGCTCTGTTGTTGGGCAGGCTGAGCTCAGTTCACCCACAGTGTGACTAAGTGGAGGGTAATCATGGTTGTTAATTATAATTTTGGTGTAAATAAGTACTTTGAGTCCTTTGTGAGAGATCAGTGGAGAACCTTGAGTGTTGCTTTGAATATTCAATGTTAAGGTGAAGTAAAAAGACAAGATTTTCTCAGAGCCCTTGAGTTGTAGGTTTTTATCACATTGTCATGACACTTCTCCTGTGTCTCCCTAAATCTTAGTCCTGTGTTTGTAATTCTCTTCAGTTTTATTAACATAATAATGTTGTCAACAGAGATGAGGAAAACACTCCTGTTTAAAAACAAACAAAAGACTGTAAGATAGAACAGTGATAATAATTTTTGTATTTTTTTAAATCAGTTATTGGTTCCTACTACTTCCTCCCAGTATACCAGAATAAAACAGAAGTTAAATCCAATGAAACAGCATCACAATCATGTGGAAAAAGAGCTGAGTGCTGTGAGATGCATGCCTTTAGGACTTAAACTGAGCACTTCAGATATGTGTGGATATTTCTGTAGCACTCTAGAACAGAGTAATTGTGATTTGATTTCCCTCTTTGAGGGCTAGGACTGGGGGGGGAAAAGGGAACTGAAACATCCTCAAATGGTTGAAATGTTTATATCAGCATATGGGGCTATCTCACCACTTGTATTTATGTGTCTCACACTAGGCTGTGTTGCTGCCTGTGTGACAGCAGAAGTTTTGAACTATTGCAGATGCACATGAGTCAGTTTGTGTTGCATTTATAGCCGTGTAGAATGCTGATCTGACTGTGTAATGTGTATTTTTAAGCTTGCTGGAAAATCTTTCTTTTTAAGGCTGTGACTTATCTTTCCCTGGCAACAAGTTGGTGTCTGGAGATCACTGTAAAATCGTAGTGGATGAAGAGTCTGGTCAAGTGTCATTGGAAGATACAAGGTTGGTTTCTCAGAATGTTCTTGGAGGGACTTTTGTCAAAAGCATAGCAGGTATTTAATACTAACCCTGAGCTACCACAATAACATATTTAATTGCCTTCTGGGCTGAAACAGGGATTCAACATGATATCCTTCAAAACCTCAAATGTGAAACTTTCCTCTTTATCTTTGTACATCATGGGCACATTCCTCTGGCCTGCCAAAGTGCCCCTGATGGCAGCTCTGCCCCTGCTTTGTTGTCATCTGCAAACCTGATAAGGGTGTATTCTCTCTCCTCTTCAAGGTTGTAATTAAAGATAGGTCCAGGATAGGTCCCTGGATAGTTTCCTGCAGGTTTTATACTCAGAGATGCTGTGGGATGGAATGCTAAATTTTTGGGAAAAAAAGGTTAGCCTGGATGTCTGGGAAAGGTTTATAGCTGTCATTCTCCAATATAATCCTAAATTTTGGGATGTTCCAAACAACAAACCAAGCCATGTTTGCCTGTCGTGGCAGTCTCAGAGTGTAGCTGTAAATCTCAGCTTGAGAAACTGTCCTTGGCAGAGTTGGTTTAGACCAATGTTATGACAGAACAAGCTGAATAAATTGTGCATGATGCAGAACCATTCCTGCGTCTTTTTTTTTTTTTCCCTTACCCACCCCCTGAGGCAGAAAGTGCAGTCAGCAGAAAACTAGCAAAGCCAAATTAAGTTAATTTTGGGTATGGTACATTCATGAAAAGGTGAGGCTTGTTACAAGGTAGTGTAGCAGAAAGGCTGCACCCCTGGAGCATTGCCAGGGAGCTGCTTGTGCCTGTTACACTTCTGTGTATCTAACAAAGAGTAAATCCCTGGAGTGCTCTCCCTCCTGTGAGTTGAAGTGTGGCTGCCAATTGCTGAATCAAGAAAACAAACAGGTTTGATATGACTGCTTGCAGAAGACTCTTCTGGTTCTTCTGGGTATTCCAATGTTTGTGCCAAGTAGCAGATGAGTCCCAAAAAATCAGGCTGAAAGAAGATGGTTCTTGAATGTTTGAGTTGGCAGTACAGATGCCTAGAGTCACAGAAAAATACTGCAAGGTCAGCTTTTTCTTCTCTGAAGTGGAAAATAATCTGGAAACATTGCTGTGGTCAAGCTCAGATTTTTCTGGTGAAGAGGAATGCATTGAAGGAGGCAGTGAGTGTGGGACAGTCAAACTGAGTCTGTTTCTCTGTTGTATCTAATCCAAAGAATATAATCAAATATATGTAGACAGCCAACATTTTATCTTCTGATAGCATAATGAGTTCCTGAATATACTTTGGAAAGAATTACCCAAAATTTGCAGGTGAAAGAAAATGTGTAGAGCATTCAAAATTATTGAGTAAATAAAAGTTTGGAAGTAACAAAAGCTAAGAGTTAGCAAATAGTACAATAAAATACTCAAACTCACCCTCTTTTGGGATATGTTTCTGCTTTATTTTCCAAACCATGCACTAGTTGCTTTATGCTGCTTGAAAGAAAACAAATTGTACAAGCTGACCCAACACAGTGGAGGCAGCAGTTGGATTTCTCCCAGTAAAAGCAGTTCTAAGATTCTCCATTTTGAAAAGAAGTTTTAAAGGCAACTAGTGAAATTTCTTGTTACTTTCCAGGATTTTTTCCTTTTAAGATTCTAAGTAGTAGGTGATGTTTCTGATCAGGAAACTATTTAGACAAGGCTGATACTCATGACAGGCAAGCAGATACTCCCTTTCTGTGGGTAAATCAGAGGTTGATCTGCAGTTGGTGCTGATGTCCCTTCTTCTGCTAAATTCTCCTCACCCTCTAGTCAAAACTATGTCTATGAACGTTGAAAGTGTGGAGAATTACAGTACAGAAGGGATTCTGTACCTTAATAGAATTCAAAACTCAGTTTACAGTGTGTTCAGGATTATATACACTTTAATATCAGATAACTGTTAACCCAGAAGCTTTAACATAAACGACATTCTTTTCCTGGATGGCTGCATATAATTATTAGAAATTATTAGACTGGCATTTTTCTTGGAAGGATATGAAAGTTTCTTACAACACATAGATCATTCATCTACTTCAAAAGTAACCCTGTTCTGAGTGAAGCTGTTCATATCAATTCTGCACAGCAGATGGGATTGGGAAGTAAACAGAATTTATGGTTCATTAATATAACTGTAGAGTCATCAGCCACACTGGAATTGAGTCAAGGCCTGATTTTTTTTTTTTTTTCTTTCACTGTTTAAAAAAGTGACATTGGAACCTTTTATGACATAGTTTCACAGCACAGTTTATATCTGATAGTACTGTTTTTCTTCTCCCCTTGAAAAATGGTACAGCCAGTTTGTATCAATTCAATACCAAGTCCTAATGAATGGCCTTCTTATTTGGGATTCTCATTGGGGAATGAGAATCTTATTTTATGGGGAGTTTAATTTGAAACATCAGAGGAATGTACAAATGTCATCATTTATCATGTGTCTGGTTAAAAAATACCCACAACATTAATCTGGAATGTCACCATATCTGTTAAAAGCCTCATGCTAAAGCCTGGAATTGGAAGTGAAAGACCGATACAATTATCTGGGATAGTTGAATAATTTTTTCCCTTTGGTTGTTGGCTGAGAGATAAACACAACTGCTTTTGTTTACTAGTGCATTGAAGAAAAGCTTACGATTTTCTGTGTGAAGTGATATCCATTTATTCCTATTTCATTTGGGTCCATGTGTGCCAAATAATTCCGTTAGTCAGCTCTCACTGAAGTCTGTGTAACTACAGAACTGAAAAGATTTGGCTGTCTGTAGTCAATATGATGAGTAGGGTCTTGCATAGCTATTTCTGCATCTTGCTTTGTGAGACCAAGCCTGAGTGGTTACTAGATGTGTGATATTTTGGGGTTCTCCTTTCCCCAAAATTACCTTGTGTTATTGTCACCCAGAATAATCTTGGAACTTGGCAGTCATGACAGAGTTACTTTATAAAGTACATTATTGTGACATTTTCCCCCCTACATTTAGTGAAATGTTGGGGCTAGGAATTGCCTGTAGAAGTTAAAATTCAGTAAAAGACAAGTCTTGTTATTTGAATTTAGCTGATGTATTACAAAAGAAGGTCTAGAACACTTGGGGCAGGTGGGAGATGCCTTCTGGAAAACAGAGGAGGTCAAATTTGATGTTTCCTGGTTTTGTTAAAGAACCTCTGACAGGTTTCAGAGGTTTAAACTTTGCTATTTTTTTGGCAATTGAAGGAGATACAATTTTTGCTTCAACATTATCTTTTAAAATATGTTATCACTACCATCAGTATGAAGTTAAAAGGGAGTTTTGTTTTTAACAGACTGACTAAAATTCTCTTTTCCTTTAAATTGCTAAACTTTGGCAATCATTTAGTGATTTCTCTGTTCTGCTGGTTCTGTAGTGCTTATGTCTTTCAGCCTAGTCAATATCTGTATGCCTGAGGGGAAAAAGACAAGCTATAAGTAGTTTTCTTGCTTGTAGGAGAAGCTTGAAGCTTCATCAATGTGACCCAACTTCTTTTTTCCTTTCTTGAAAGTTTAAAGTAGCATTTCTATTTCTTTGATACCTCATTTATTTTGGATTAGTTGATTCAACCACATAGTCTGTGGAAGCAGCTGCAGCAGCAAGACCAAGAACTAATACCTTGATCACGACTTTCTGTAGTGCTTCCAAAGGGCTTGTTTTTCCTTTTGAACTTTTAATTCATACTTTTGTGTCAGAAAAGAGGAGGGGGAAGGTGCTGGTTTTCAAATAACTCGCTGCAGTGAGGGACAGGCCGCGGTGCCCTGGGCAGGGGCCGTGCCTCCAGGAGGTGGCAGCACAGCTTTGCTGTTATTTCTTGCAGCTGCTCTGCAGAGAGAGAAAAGCAGGTATTTCCTGTTCGTTCGTATTCGGTACCAGTTGCTGAGATTTTAAGTGGCAGAAGTCTGAAATTCGAGGGGGCTGCAGCCCTAAAGGATGCTTACTCTAAGTGAGATGGGATTATTCAGTACTTGAATAATTTGACTTGGTTATAAAACATTAATGGTTTGTGTATACAACATCGCCCGTAGTTAAGGGGATAAAGAAATTAATCAGCAATGCTCTGCATTTTCATTTTCCCTAGTTTAATTTCTTCTACAAGTATTGAATTTTTTATCAATATCAAAATAATTAATTCCAATTCATCTTTCATTACTTTTTTTCCACCTTGTTAACTTCTCACTTTCAAGTTGCAAACAGTCCAAGTAACCTCACAATTTTAGGTTTTTCCCTTTTTGAAGGAGAAGGGGGAAAAAATTAACACTGCATGGCATCCCTGCCTGTACAGGAGAAGTTCCTTTGTCACAGAATGTCTTATGAGATTTCCAGTATTAAAAGGAAAACATGGCCTGGAACTTTTTGAATAGAACTCGTATTGTCCTTTTGAGTTTTATACGTAAAGAGTGGAGACTATTGTACAGAAACAATCATTTAATTATTTGGAGACATTGGCCAAATATCAGGGGTCTTTTGTCTGTCAACTGCCATCTTTTTACCAGTAGATGCAAATGAGCTTTGAAGTTCCAGTAACTCTGCATTTCTGTCTTTGGGAGAATTTTTTTGTTTCTAGACTTCCTTTTTTTAAAAAAATATTTTTAGTCCACTTACATTTTTAGGGGGCAGCCAATAGTTTTTCTTCTTTAAATGTATCTTGTGTTTTCCCTTCCTTCTCCCATGTAATTATGAAAACATTTATGCTAAGTTATCTTTACTTTCTCTTTACAGTACTAATGGAACAGTAATTAATAAACTGAAAGTGGTTAAGAAACAGACATACCCATTACAGACTGGGGATGTGATCTATGTTGTTTACAGAAAAAATGAGCCAGAAAACAGTAAGTGAATAATACTTTTTAAATGGCATGCTTAGTCATTTTCTTTTGAGTCATGAGGGAAAAGAAATATCAGTATAATAAAATTGAGTAGTTCTGTTTTAAAGAGAAATATGTTTAAAAACGAGTCTCTAGAGAAGAGGTCATGGATGTGCCAATTTTTACAGAGATAAATCTGAGCAACTGTCTGAAATTTAAATGTGCCTAGAAGTAATTTTGGTAGAACTAATTCATGGAATGGTAAGTAATGAGGTTCTAATCACATGTACAGTGCTTCTTTTAGAAGTCAAATTGCTGTGGTAGTTAGTGATACTTTATATATCCCAGTGAAGCAGATTTTGGCACCAGTAGGAAAGGCTGCAAAAGCTTTTTGTTTTGTGTGTGTGGGTTTTTTGTGTGTGTAGGTTGGCTTTTTTTGTTTTAAAGAGGGAAGAGGCAAAATGGGGGTGAGATGGGGAAAGCCCTACAATGAAAGTAGAATTGGTAAACCTGGAACAATGCTGTATTTACAATTTTCATACAGTAATAAATATATGACCTGTTAATTAAAAAAATTCTAGATACATACTCACTGTTTAAATACTTCCTTTATGAAATTTCTGTTGATTTATATACAGACAGATTTATGCTGTCTGGTGTAAATGTTACATGAAGCAGTGACAAGCTGTATTTTTCTGTCTGTATAGTTTATCTCACAAATCCTTTCTAAGTTGGCACTATTGCACTTGATGCTACTTAGATGAATCACTTGGGTGAATTTTCCAGGCAGTGAACTGAATCACTGATTTCCATTTGGGTTAATAAGTAGTTAAATTACCAAGCATCCAGTTTTGCTTTTCCATCTTCAAACACAGAGAAGAATTTAGATTTGGCATGCCTGTTTGGCCATTCTGAGTCATACTGAAGGAGACAATATTTTAACTTCTGATCAGAAAAAGGATTGCTTATTTGCTTGTAGGTGGTTGGAGGTGACAAAAAGGTAGAGGAATTTCTGGAACAATATTAAATTGAAGTAAGATTGAAAAGAAAAGAAATTATCCAGTTGGTTTTATTAATAGATTCTAAATTAGTTTCTGGCTGAAACCTATGGCATGTCCTAATCTGTATTTTTGAGAGTTCATGTATCTCACAAAGAAATGAAATAATATTGATTGAAGAGGTTGAGAAGTGAGCTCAGAAATAATAAGCTTCTTCGAAGAACTTTGATTCAAGTATCAGTAAAAATACAGTCTGTTCTGACAGAGCAGATTTTAGGTTTAAGAAATGATTAAGCCTCTGGTTCCATGGCTGGCACAAGTTAAACGTCACACAAAAGCTGCTCTGCCTGGTTTCCTGAGAAGAAAAGATCTTGCTGTGCTGCTCCTAATTGCCTCCTAAGTAGGAGTATTAACATGGTACTATTGAGGTGACCCCACATTTGCCTCTTCCATTGTCAGACACTTTGGGGATGCAGCCACTTGTGAATAGAAGTTGTTTATGTGGGATTAAGTTTAGTGAATTTTTGTTTAAAAAGCATGATTACTATTTTTAAATCTCTTTCAGATGTTGCTTATCTTTATGAGTCCTTAAACACAAAACACGATGCAACTCAAGAACCAGTAGGTAAGGAAGTAATTCAAGATCCATGAAGAGGAGCTAAGCTCCAATGACTAATGTAACCCTCTTGGGAGAGTTTGATTCCTTGGAATTTTGAAGCCATGATGTGGTGACTGTCACACAGATATTTTTCTTTCCTTTCCCCCTTCCAACTGTAGAAGTTAATGTAGAAAACCAATGCCATGTGACCAAAGATACCTCAAGTACAGGAAGAAGTAATGATGAGACCCAAATTACCTCATCACTGTCAGCTACTCAGTCTTGCTATGAGGAACCACAGCCATCTACTTCTACATCAAACCTCTTTAATGCTTCTTCTACCTCTCCGGTTGAGTCTGCATCTGTTCAGCAGGATAATCCGTCTACATCCGGTGAGACTTGGGTCAAGTATTTAAAGCTTGATCACACAATCATAGAATATGCTGAGTGAGAGGGGACCCATCGGGATCACTGAGTCCAGCTCAGTTTTTAATTTAAACAGATTGATCTCTTTCCCCTATCTTGGTCTTTAGAATTTGCTTTAGAATTTGCTTTGTCAAAATATCAGGTGGATATGTGCATTTTAACTTTCTCTCTATGAGCAGGCAGGGTAAATCCTGATGGATGAGTGAAGGAATTGTGAGAATTCCTTTATGCATTTGTCAGCAGTTCATTGGGACCTCATTGGCTCCTATGGAAACAAAGCTTTCCCTTTGCTGTGATCCCAACCTGTTATGTGTGATCAGTATTGCATAATGCCCGCCTGCATCTTTCTCAGGAAGACCTGGTGTGGATAATAGTCTTAAGAATAAATACTCCACAATTGAAAGAGGAATGGGGATTTTAAGTAGGGTTACACAACTAATAGGTTGTTTTCCCCCAGGTCTTCCAATTAGTCAGATTGGTTCAGAGTGTGTTTAGTAAGTTATGCAGACTTTGCTTTTCTGCTCCACTTCTTCCTATTCAGATGTTTGGATTGATGCATGTGCCATGTCAGGGCTTGAGTACCTTTTGTTTTCACATGTCCCATGGCTGTGTGCAGCCACGTTCATGTTTCTGTTTTTATTTTATAGGATCACAGTCCTCAGCTGTCACTCCTGTGCCTGCTTTCCCCATCTTAGAGTCCATGTGTGTAAGAGCACTGCACAACAAGCACGAAAAGCTGGATGTGAATGCCGAAGCTTCTGCAATTGCTCCAGAAATCACTGACAAAGAAAATGCAGAATCAGATTCTCAAAGAACAGGGGAGGAGGAAGGTTTGGAACCTGCTAAGAAGAAGCTAAAAGGAGGCTAGTATACTATAGTATTCTGCAACTTAACCCTCACCCCTGCCCCTCCAAATTGAATTACAACAGCTGTCATCAGTCCTTCAGCTTGTTTTGTGTGTCTCACTTACTTGATTCCTTGTCCCATGAAAATAATGTCTTCAGTAGCAGAAGCTGTAGTGTGTAAAGCAAGAACCTCTTTTGGGACTGTTTCCAGTGAACAGTGGATCAGTGCATATCTTTCAGGGATTTTTTTAATACTTGAATAAAAATAAGTTTAAAAAAGCTTTAAAAGCTATCTCCTTCTGTCTTTGTAGATGAAGATACTTGTCCAAATCTTTCACCAGCAGCTCCAAGTGAATGTATAATTAAAATTGGCTCTGAAGATGCAAAAACATCAAATGTGAAACCAGATAAGATGGAAGAGACATTAACTTGCATTATCTGCCAAGAACTGCTGCATGACTGTGTAAGGTATGTAAGAGTGACAAAAGCTTTAATCATGTGGTAATAATGCAAGACATTCAGTGACAACTGCTTGAGGAGGTCAGGATAATCAGCGTTTTCACAAGCCCTCTTGATTTTCCTTTTCCTACCCCATCTAGATAGTCAAATCAATGCTAAATACTTTTTTCAGTGTTATGGATATATCTGAAAAAATGAAAGATTTGTATTTTGACTCCATTTGTTTCTTTTCCAGCTTGCAGCCTTGTATGCATACTTTTTGTGCTGCCTGCTACTCAGGATGGATGGAAAGATCTTCTCTGTGTCCAACTTGTCGTTGTCCAGTAGAACGTATTTGTAAAAATCACATATTGAACAACTTGGTTGAAGCTTATCTGATTCAGCATCCAGGCAAGTTGAACAGTGTCTGTGGCAGAATCTGATGGATTTCACACATGAGCTGCATAACTGATGTCAGGACACACTGTTGTCTGTAAAATACCTGTGTGGTTTTTTTACCCTGCTGTTTTCTCTGACATGGCTTGTCAGAAGACAAGTGCATTTAACGTGACATTATAACTTGTGGAAGGTGATTTAATAATGTGAGTATGCTAAGAATGCTTCATTTTAATTTGTTACTTAATCATGAGAAGGATACTTTTGGAAAACATACTTGAATGTACATTTATTTAACTTTGAGCATGGCCTCTTGAAAACAAACTTAAGTTGCCCGATACTGGACTTCCTTAACAGAGAGGGGAATTTAACTAAGATGATCTAGAACTCTCTCATCCAGAAACAAGTCTTAATGGAAATGAAAACAATAATGGTAACTGTGTTAAGAAAGTAGAGTGCAGATAAGGGATGTGGGGTGTTCCTTTCCCTTGAAATTTGAATTTGGTTCTCATGCCAGATAAATGTCGCAATGAAGATGATGTTCGGAGCATGGATGCCAGAAACAAAATTACTCAAGACATGTTGCAGCCTAAGGTGCGGAGATCTTTTTCAGATGAGGAGGGAAGTTCTGAAGATTTACTGGAATTGTCTGATGTAGACAGTGAATCCTCAGATATCAGGTATGTCTGTTTTTAAGTTGTGTGCTAAATTAGATGTGCCTGTGTTTGAATGCACAGACCTACAAACTGAGCTAGTTTCACAAATGCTATTATTGCTGATTGTGTTTCCGTGATCATTGCCAGAATCTGTTTGCAGATTAAGTTCATTCTTGACAGTAATTAACTTGGTAGTTTTGCTGGCCATCCTTTTGAACCTTGAGCAATCAGCAAAAATTAGAACTTCCTAGAAGTCCAGCAAGATTCAGTTTGTGACCAACAGTTCTTATGTTGAATTGTGCAATAAAAAAAGACAGGTTTCTGACTAAGATCTCGTCAGGAGATAAAGCAGTCCGTGATCCTGTGAATGTGTTTGCAATGATTGTGCTTTCTTATGTGTCTGGAATGCTACTTCCACTGGGTGTGTGGTACCAAAGCAGCTGATGCTTGACTCTAGGAATTCCCAAGTACCAAAATATCTCCACTTTATTTTCAACAGCAAACACTTTTTGCTCAATGTCTACAGAGGAACAGACTATTTCTTGTAGAAAACTATTCCAGCTTTGTTCCTCTCTCTTTCGGTCACATTGCTCTTTTTTTTCCCTTTTCCTTTTGTTTAAAACTTCTTGAGGAATACTACAAAACCCAAAATTTTTATCTGTCACAACTACAGCAGTCTTCAGAGCTAGGTACTGAGTTACATAAACTTCCATCTGTTACTGAATGAGGGAATCCTAAATTTAAACTTTGAGAGTCTGACCAACCTTGTCTAGGATAGTGATGTAAGTTGTATTTGCATTTGTTTGGTATAATTTCATATGACTTTATTTTGTTCTTTCAGTCAGCCATATATAGTATGCAGACAGTGCCCAGGGTACCGAAGACACTCTGTTCCGACTGTGCCTGGCACAGGCCAGGAGACAGAGGCAGGAGGAATGCAGGCTCTGGGAGATGCTCCATCAACCTCTGCCAACTTCCCTGCAGGTCAGTGTCACATAGCCCCAGCAGTGCAGCACTAAAATACTGCAACTCAGACACTTGGGGCAGAGTCACAGAATGGCTGGGGTTGGAAGGGACCCTTGAAGATCATCTCCAGCTGGCCTGAGCTAAGCAATGAGCTGTGTTACAACGATGAACTAAGTTAGACCTAAGCAGGCTCCGTCTCGCAGGACTGTGAGAGCAGCTCTGCACCAGTGTCTTTGCAAATAAAGCATTTGGCTGTGATTGTCCAAAATGGGTTGCTGATGGTTGATCAGGTAATGGAAAAGTTCTTAAACTTTTCTACATACTGAAATATTTTACACACCTGTGCAGTTTAGAAGTCTGAATGCTGTTTTTCTGCTGTTTGATAGAGTCTTTGTAAAAAGGTTGCTTGTTACTTTGAGATTTTTATATAGTTAATATTCACTAAGATTCCTCATCAAGATTGCAATTGTGTAAATTGTTCAATCTTTTTTTTTTTCCTTTTAAACTCATACAGCTGTTCAGGAATATGTGTGTCCTGCTCAAGGAAGTCATGTAATATGCACCTGCTGCTTTCAGCCAATGCCTGACCGAAGAGCAGAGCGAGAACAGAATCCTCATGTTGCTCCTCAGCAATGTGTGTACATTTTTTATTTTATTTTCTACAGAACTAACTCTTTCCTTATTTATTATTAAACTTAAATTTACCTGGAGGACTGTTTTTATATGAGTGTTCTTTATTTGGACACTTGTAGTGACAGCATGAAAGAATCTTCCTTTATAGAATTTATTAGTCCTTTAAAGAATGTATTTTAAATGAGAAAGTTGTACCTTTTTTAAACCAAGTTTATTAGGGCTCTGTTGTTACTGATTTGTGAGAATGGTACCTGTTGAGTTTTGTTGTGTTCAGGTCCTTACAGGGGTTTTCTTTGTTATTTTACAGGCACAGTTTGTCTGCAGCCCTTCTGTCACTTGTACTGGGGCTGCACTCGCATGGCGTGTTTTGGCTGCTTGGCACCATTCTGTGGTATTGTGGAGTAATTTTTTTCTTACCAGCCTGTTCACTTTGCAATAATGTCTGCCTGTCTTGAACTTTAAGTAATTTAAGAGACACTGATTAGTTTGTAGCACAGTCATGCAAAAAGAAGCAAGGCTTGTGTGTTCACATCACAAACACAAAAAATTGAAGTGGCACGTGTCTTAACTTTGAGAGGATTTAACTTTTTGTCTTCATATAGTATTGGGCTTAGAGACTACACTTGCTGAGCACAATTCTTTCCAATATAAAAAACCATGGTGTATTTCAGTCTAGTAAGAGAATCATACAAACCAGTGCAAGAGCAGTGAACAGCTGATGGTAATGGATTAGAAAAGAACCTTGCCCTCTTAGACATGCAGACTTCTAAAACTCAAAGTTTTTTAACATTTAAAAAAGTAAATTAGAAGAGTTGGAATGGCTTGGCTGCAGTTTGGAGCTAAGGGAATATGCTTTACTTGCACTGGTAATTTGTGCAGCTTGGTAGTGTTTGTGGATGAAGCTGAAATTTAAAATCTCAGTATCATGTCTGTGCCACGAGGAGTTATAAATCACATACACTAGCAAATGTTGTATGCAGTCATGTACTTGGTGCTCACATGAGCCTGTGCATGTTATTTCAGGAAACAGAAGAACCTTCAGAAAATGTGTGAGTGCCACAGGGTTTGGGCGAGAAATAGTAACTTTCCTTTTTCTTCTTGTTCTGATTAGAAATAAATCTTGGTGATAAGTGTTTAGATGGTGTCCTGAATAACAACCACTATGAATCAGATATCCTAAAGGTATGTTTAAAAATCATTGTGTGTGATAATAACAAATGTACAAAGTTTAAGATATACTCGCTGATGAAATGGAAGTGATGTGCTGCCTAATAGTTACAGTGGCAGCACTGTGTCACTTGCAGAACCTGATTCTAAAAGGCTGATTAAATGAGCTCCAAACAATCATCCAAAATATTATTTAAGAGAAAAATAATTCAATAAAAATGTGTCAGGAAAGCAATGCTTGTTAAATATTTTGTCCCAGACTAGTTAAATTTCACAGTAACTTGTATGGAAAATACTTCGCCCATACTATAACAGGGTTGCCTAAATTAGGTAAACTGGATGAAATCTTGATTTGAGGTAAATGACTGTGGCTGGAATGAATCTATTTGCAAACTTTTGGCAAAAATGGAGATCTGAAAAAAAGATACTTAGTGTAAGGTTTTATTGGTCTGAATGTGTCACGCTAATTAAGTTACAGGTATTTAATTTTTACTTGTCATCAGCATAAACCCATTCTGAAAACATAGTTACTGATAGATTTGGAAATATTTGAGAATAAATGGCTTGCTTACTCTTTAAGATTGGAGATTTTTCTAGATTAAACACTTAAATTGCTCTTTTCAGGATTACCTGGCATCCAGGGGTCTGACATGGAAAAATATGTTAAATGAAAGTCTCTTAGCTCTTCAAAAAGGAGTTTTTATGTTGTCAGGTATGTGTTGTGTTCAGTTTGCACGTGCATGACTCCTTGTCTGGATGTAACTCAGCAATGTTATCAAGAAGTTTGGAGTTCTGTGTACAGAACCAGTGCAGTCCTGGCTCTTTAGTTAAATCTGATTTATTATGCCTTACATTTTTACAAACTGGCTTTCTCCCCAGATTACAGAATTACTGGGAACACAGTGCTTTGCTACTGTTGTGGCCTTCGCAGCTTTCGAGAACTTGCCTACCAGTACAGGCAGAATATTCCTGTTGCTGAATTGCCAGGTGGGGATTGTTTTGCACAGTAAGGAGGGGAAAAGTAATTTAAAGAGTTAGCATCAGTTTTATCTTTGTATCAGTGTTCTTTTTGGCACTTTCATGTAGCCCAGTGCAAATCTTGTTGCAGGGCTAATGTCTTACGCTCCTTGCTTTACTTGCCAGCTGCTAAGCTTGTGTATAGATATTTTCAGACTCCCTAATGGAACCTTTTCTCTCAGTATCATTTCTCATCTGTAGAATAAGTATATCTGCAGAGTGAAAAGAGGAACTCATTAAAATCAGAATATAGTCAATAGGAACCAATTGCTGTAACTGAATTTATTTTGCCATTTAAATACATAAAATATGCATCTTCTGAACAATTTAACATGTTACCAGCTCTCAGCTAGGAACAAGAATGCTTTAATAAACTGATTCTAAATCTTTGCTTTTACAGTTTTAGTATAAAATAGCATGCAAGCAACTGTGCCTCCTTCAGACCTAAATTTGTTTGGAGCAGAAGCTGTTCCAACAGCTTGCTTTTAAATATTACTTCTGTCAATTTAGTTTTTGCTGTTAGCTACAGCTTCCCAATCTTAAGCTATTGAGAACTCTGCTTGTGCTGCTTTGCATAATGAGCAAAAATTGTGTATCTGGTTTGCCCTTAGCATTGCTTTTCAGTTCAGCTGCTGGACAGCTGATTTGTAATGTATGTGAAGGTTGGGGAAAGCAGCAAACTCTTCCCAAATTAATATTTTTTCTTTTGTATGGGAATACATCTAGACAAACGCTGTGTGTCTTGTCCATCTCTATACTTTCATCATAAGTCTGCATTAACTTAACATTAAAAACTAATTTTTTGTCCTTCACTGAGTGTTTGCTTTGTTTCTAGAAAGGTGAAACAATATAGGTCTACAGTTGTTTCTTGCCAATCATGTGTTGTTTCTGATGAGTAACCACCATTAGCAATGGCTTAATAATCTGGGTCACCTTTAATGACTTTTGTAATAAATGTAGCATTTCATTTGCTCTTGTAGTGACTGTCACGTCACGTCCTGATTGCTACTGGGGACGCAACTGTCGAACTCAGGTCAAAGCACATCATGCCATGTAAGTTGTACACTTCAGAAGGTGGTTTTGCTTTCTGTTCCTTAAAAAACCAAACCAACAACAATCTAAAAAGCAATCTTTGAAGTGCCAGAACTTGCAGCATAAAGCAGGATTGGGGACCACTGGGGATTTTTTTTGTAATTTTTGTTTTTAACACAACTTTGAAATGAGCCCTCCGTGCATGTCAAGGGCACTACCAGCACTTGTAAGTTGATGTTACCCATGGCTGACACTTCTTGAGTCTGTTTTTCCACCCACAGGGGTGGAAGGATTCTTTTGGTGAAGTCTAGCTTCCATTGAAGGGATTAATTGGTGGGAATAATTAGCAACAGGAGCAGCTTGGAGCATGTAACGTAAGCCACAGCAGGTTCCCGAGGAGTTTCTAGGTCTCACATCTCTGACCCAAGGAATCTGGCATGCCTCAAAAATGAGATATTGAGCCTGAAAAGAGATTAACCCTCTACTTAAAGAGATTAACCCTCTGCCTTCAAGAGTTTTAATACCAGCCTTGGGCTCCTGGTATCTGGTCATCTATGAGAAATGTCCTTCCAAAGTAAATCAAGCTTCTTGAATAAAAATATCAAGTCCTCTGATGACCAGTGCAGTTTTATTCTTACAAAAAGATGCACATGTTGTAAGACAAATATTAAAGACTCATAAAACAAAACAAAAATTTTCTCCCCAAGAGCTAACTGGTTTCAGGGAGGGTTGAAAAATCCTTCTTGCCTTATGAATAATTCTCTAAATTCTCGGTGTAATTTAAGATAGAGGAGCTGTTAACCCTTATTGAGAAATTGCCTTAATGCATAGTAGATTCTGCAGTATCTTTCTAATGTTGCAATGTACATACACACTTAGCATAATTCCTTTAATATTTCAGGTACTGTGGGTTGAAAATAACCAGTCTGTGCAGCTCAGGCAAGCAGATCATAAGACAGACTCGTAAAATATTCATCTGCAGTCTCTTACAAATTCAAGGGTTTTACCAAATAGCTTTCAAAAATAATTTTGAATTTAAGTTGCAGATGTAATTTGAAGTACCACTGCTATCTGTAACTTCACATTATAGGACTGTCTGTGTTCCCAGAGGAGATTTTGTTTTGAAATGTTAGTGTTAATTCAATATCAAAGTACTCACCAGTCATCTTGGTTCATGTTGTGGATAATTTCATCTAGAATATAAATGACTCAGGGGTTTTTTCCTTTTTTTTTTCCTTTTTCTTCTTTCTTTTTTTTTTTCCCCAAGCACTAGTCCTTCCTAGAACTTTACTGGCTGCTACTCTTAGTTCCTAAAATCCATAAAAGCAAACAATCCTGTCATACCACTCCTTTATATCCAGATAATCTTAAAAATTTTTTAATTGAGCTAAATTGTTCTGCTAAGTAGTTAGATTATGTGAGCAAGGTTTTTCTGATCTTTGATGTAATCCAGCTGAGGGGGAAATTCAGGGTCTCCTTTGCACCATTTCCTCCACATGTGACACACTCAACACCCCAGCTTCTGTTTCAGCTGTGTGTCAGGGGCCACAGGGCCCAAGCAAGAGAAAAACAAGGAGTGAACAGTGAAATGTTTTTAAGAAGTGGGAAGAAGTGCTTTGTACTAAATTATGTTATCTCTTTAATCCATGAAGACAGGTTTGCCATTCCCATAAAACTTACATAATACAGGCTGAGAAAAACTTCTTCTTTCCAGAAGATTCTAAGCCACTGAGAGAATGTGTTTATGTTGAAATGTATAATTAGCTTAGTTAATTCTAGTTCTTAATGACTTGTGTAATGCTGTCTACTAAAAGTTACTAATATCTTGCAGGGGAAAATTAATTCACTGATTCCTGTTTTAATTGCCTTCTGGGTTTGAAGTATGCAGAAGTATAGAGGAATGCTTTTTAATAACAGGTTTTCTGTGTGCATAATAAAACTAATGAGGGTTAGGCAGGAGAGATGTTGAAAATCCTGCTACATGTAAAATGGCAGTCAAGTATGATCTAAACAGGTTCTGAAAAAGAGATTGTAGTGTGTAAATGGTCTGCTTTAGACTATTTAACATTTAAAATACCCTGTGAAAGATGCTGACTTGCTTTTGTTGCCTGACTTCTGAGAACTTGCTCCATTTTAATACTCTCATGTTTTTCTTTATTTTAGGAAATTCAATCACATTTGTGAGCAAACACGATTCAAGAACTGAAAACTTGTAGTCTGTAGAGAGGGGACAAAAACCTGTTACACTGCTTGTACAGTTTAAGGTTTCAGGGGATCTGCTCAGTTTCCCCATAGCAGGGAATCATTAACTTTTGCATCACGTAACCTGATGTGAAATTTTTAATTTGTAGAATTTTACAGCTGTACATGAATAAGGTAGATTTTTTTTTTTTTCCAAGCAAGCATTGCATTCCATGCTCATGACTTCAGTGTCCCTGTGTCACTTCAGTGAAGAACACAAACAAATCACACTCTCAGAAACCAGCCATATCTTGGGATGACCTAAGAATAAGGAGTGTATTTGCACTACTTGTGAAGAAACTAAGAAAAATCCTTAGACTTAAAATAGAGAAGTTTTGTAAAAGTATCTGATGGGTATTTCAAGAGCCATTAATATTTAAGAAGGATATTGTCAGTGTATATTTGTAACTGCATTTTGCGGTAGTCCGATATTTTGTTGCTGTCCATTGCATTTGGGCTAGAAACCACATTAATATTCCTTTTTAAAAAAATCCATCCAATAAACAGCTGTTTCAACTTAAAGCTTCTACCATATGTGCAGTGTTACAGTGGAGGTAGTACAGTTTCCTTTCTTAGTTTAGACATGTTGATGTTTTTATTCACGTGAAATTACAAAAAGAATTGCACAAAAATTTGAAGATCACATTTAAAGTTGGGGTAATACTTGAAGCAGAACAGACTTTGGCTAATATTACTTCTGTAGTGTTTTATATCAGAACACCAAACAGTGCTTTTGACATGGAGCAGCCAGTAGGACACACTGGTTCATTTTTTTGTATTTTTTTTGTTTGATACCATGTGCTAAATATGTACCTCTGCAATGCAGCTGTTCTCTAGCATGCATACACTGGTTAAAATGTAGAAAAAGCTATAATTTAAAACAGAATATAGCCGCTTTACTGGAAGGAACAATCTTGCAGAAAATAAGTGAGTTTGGACAAATTGTAGCAATATGGAGGCATTTCTGGATAGGGATAGAGACAGGGATCATAAAGGGGCACTCTGGTGTCACTGACATAGGAAATGTAGATTTTATTTTCATGCCTTCTGCAGAGCTCGTTCAGGAGATGTCCCAAGTGTCATTAAAAATAAAGAAATCCCAACTTTCCCCCTTCCCTACAAATTGATATGAGCTTATCTGTTTCATCATAATCTGGTTGCTAATGTTGACAAACCTCAACTGGGACCAATTTTGTTTTCATCGTACCTAGAAGAGTGAAGCAGAATGAGAAGAAAGCATACAAAGTTACCTCTGTAGAGAGCATGTTGTTTTTAAGTATGCCTTATTTTATGAGCAGGATTTATACTTGGATGTTAAAAAGTGTACACACAGTATCTTGTGATATAATGGAGCACAAATGATGCAGCACATCGTGTCTACTGGTTGCAGTGAATTAAACAACTATTTCCAGTAATGCACATCTTAATATGAATGCTAATTAGAATTATGTCTTTCTGTTTAAATTTTTTATTTTTGAAAATAGCTGTCGCAAGGATGGGTCTGTTGACCGTGCCCTTATGCTATTAAAAATACACTTTGGTGTGGACTTCTCTTCCTAATCTCTGGGCATTTTCTCCTGTGAGTAGGATTGAAATTGGATCTGGAATATTACTTGAAACTTCTTTTAACAACAACAGTGTGTTTCTGTCTTTTAGTATTATTAACAATGTTCTGTTGCTTCTGTATTTGTATTTTATGTTTAGATTTTTTTATGGTTATTGTATCTTCTCAGGACAACCATTCCCAGCTGGTTTTGATCTCATTTTCATCTCTGGCTGTGCATGTAGCAAATTGAGTGCAGTTGTGGAGATCAAGCCTTTGCACATTATATGCAGAAATGTGCTTTACATTCTCATTCACCACTCCCACACCCCAGATGGGCTTTCAGCACAGCCTTGGCACTGTGCTGGTGTTCAGGCCTCTTGTGCTGAAGTTGTTCTGTTGGTCAGGGGTAACTTGCACTTACTCAAGTTATTTTTGTGTAGGGGTATATTGTGTGATCATAAGAAAAAAAATTGGGGGAAAAATCCCAAACAGCAGAACTCGTGTGCTTAACATCTGAAGTACCTGTGCAGTAGATGTTCTTCAAATTCTTTTTATAAACCCCTCTTCCTTTTCCCTGTCACAGGTAATTATTCTGCCTTTCTATGCATATAGGGTTGCGGTAGTGCAATGGAATGAAGGGATTTTTTTGTCATTTATATTGTACCAGGAAGAGATCAGAAATTGACTTGCAGATGGGGAGGGTGAATAAATCCTGATCTTTATATGCTCTTAAATAAGTAAGAGTATCTGTCATGGGTATTACATACTCTACATTAGACCTTTTTAAATGTATGGTTACCAGGTGATAGTTAATGTGATAAATGTTTGAACTATGCTTGGTGTAATTGTTTAAATACTGTAAAGGTGCATATTTTTAACCTGACTAAAGCACATCCCCACCTCCTTTATAAGAGATGTTTGGAAGCTGAGCATGAAATGTGGTAGAATAGATGTGGAAACCAAGGTGATTATGATAGGATTTAACATAGTGGTGAACAAGGTATATAGTCTCTCTCTTTGAGAAAAGTTCTTTTATAAAGAAGGTGGAGAGTAGTTCTTCCAGTTCTCTTTTGTGGTTTATTTTTTCCTGAACTAAGAAGTTATTAATTAAAAAAAAAAAAAAAAAAGCTACTGAAGTTGTCTGTGTTTCTTCTGTGGCATGTGCTCTCACCACAGAAATGGATGTATGCAATACTTGCTAATACTTGGTCAAGCTGTTAATTATTTGCATGTTGAGATTTTACAAGCAAATACCATCCCTGAACTTGTAGTAACTGAAAATGACATGAGTTTTTATGTCAGTCTCAAACTTCCTTTAAAGTGTCAGGTGATACTGCAAAGGGTCATCAGTATCTCTACAGGATGTATAATAAATCATATAAGCAAAAGACCATTAAATGGAAGTAAGAAGGCTTCAAGATGCTAACAAATTAAAAAGTTTGCTACTTTTTAAAAAGTAGTTACTATTTTAGTTTCTTGCAACACCATAAACATTGAAGTGACAAGTATTTTACCACCTGATTTAACAGCAGCCTAGATGAAATTACTGTAATACTCTATTAATCTTTACTACTATTTAATTTGTATGAATTAAAAGGTTTCAAATTACTACAGATGTTCGTACAACTTTTTCTGAACAGAACTGTAGCCTTGCTGAGTAAATAGGACTTGCCCTGCACCCTGTTGTATCTGAGGTGGAAGACAGCAATGGCAGAGTTGTTAAGATTCAAGTTGCAGTTCAGCATCCCAGGATTTTTGTGCTGCTGCCATTCCCATACGTGAAGCTGGATACCCTTTAATGTTGTAGCTAATCTGTGTTGCTGTTCTGAAACCAGCTGTCAGGCTAAATTTAAGTGAAACTCAAACTCAGGTTAAGTACTGTAAAAGTGAAAACACTGTGTTGTTCTGTGCACCAGAAAGCTGATAGCCTTTAAAACTGGTAATCTTGGCTGGCCCTGCACTTGCAGTGGGGGCTTTATATGTTTTATACTCCATTATGTCAACAAATGACTTGTAACTAATTCAGTTTGAGGAAGCTGCTGATTTGGGATTTATGCATTATTGAGAGATCAGGTCTGGCACAGCCAAAGTTCTTCCAAGCCCTTGCTCCATAAAGAATAAAGAAAAGTGTTGGTAGGACTGAGAGGGAACAAATGTATGGCCACTGGCAGCTCCTAGAGCCCTTGGAGTGGCTCAGGTACTTCAACTCTACAGGATAATTTCTGCTTAAACTCTGAAACTGTTTTCATTGTATTTAACAGGAAAAACTTGGTATTTAACAGTCCAAGGTTAATCATTAGCTCTTTCATTCAGCAAACAAAATACATGCATTTGGTATCAATTTCTAGTCTTCAGTAGAACTGTGTAGGGCAGATGGCTTAGCCTGCAGCAAGAGCTTAGGGAAATAAGTGGATTCAAGTAAAAGGAGTTAGGAATTTGGGAAGTGAATGCTTATTCTAAATCATGCTCTGAAAATCTGGTTTCTTATGGCTCTCTAGAAGTCTGCTGGAAAGGAGTGTTATTTTTTATGGTCTGCCCTCTTAAAAATAAGTCAGCAGTCACTGAAAGCTGGGAAAAAACATCTTGATTTTAAGAAGCACATGTGAGGATTTTGCATTTTTTCCACCTATTTTATCTAACATTCTTCCTGCATGATTGGGAGCTGAAATACCACTTACACAATTCCAAGGAATAAGTTCTGAAGAAAACTAATTATACTATTTCCCACAGCAATGCTTAATATGCAAAGATTGCTTCTAAATCTGCTTTCCAGGTCATCCTTCTTTTCTTCACACTTCCATTTTGACTTTCAATGAGGTAATTTCACCCTTAAGCTCATTAGTTTCCATAGGAAATGAATTATAAAAAATGCTAAGTGTGCCATATGAGGTTTAACATCAAAGACATTTCTAGACAGACCATGAATGTATGTTGAAGCTCTATTTAGTCTCTATTGGGTATTATTTTCAGTGCTGCTGAGTTTCACTAGATTTCATTAGGTAAGTGTTGGCTTAGGACATACCTTTTCTTTTCCCTTGCAATCCAAATTAATCTTTAATTGTTTAGAATAAATCTACTGACTGGACTGTTTGAGTCAAATGTGTTTTGTTAGGGTTCATGTGCTGCCCTCCTGAGGGAAAAAGCCCAACAAAACAGTTCTGAATAGAAAGAGTTGTAACCAACTGCACTTAACAAAAAGTTATAGTTCTGAAAGGAAACCTCAGTTCATGTTTTGCTGCTAAGTTATAACTGGATTTTTCTTGCTAAATGCTATTCTGAATCTTCCAAGTTAGGATGCATTACCTGGATGTTAAATCTGTTGTTTTCCCTTTGAGCCTCCATTCTCAACCAGTTTAATTACCTGACAGTAAGAACCTCAGCACACCAGATTCTTGTCAGCTTGTATAGCTTCAAGCTTATTTTGAAGCTCTGTTTGTATAGTGAAAAAATAGGGAATGCCCACATATTTTTGTCCTATTTAGTCTACTGAACACATTGGCTAGAGGGTTTGGCTGTTATATTCCAGAATAATTAATTTTAAAAAGAAAAAATATGAATATTACTCAGTTCTGTTGAAAAGAATGCTTTTCTTTGCTAGCTCCGTGATGGTTATTTGACATATTTCCCCCCTCTTCAGTGAGTGTTTGAAGTGCTTATCCCATTTGCTGCTTGGTTACAGAACACAGAATCTTGCAGCAAACCCTGCACTGCACAAGGGTAAAACTGAATTCAAGCCCATGCAGGAGGGGTGAGGTTTTCTGTCATGAAAAGTGGCAGCATAACTCTCCAAAGTAATAATAGCTGTTAGGAACAAAATAAATGCCATAAGTAGTACTATTTAAAAACTAATCCTAGTCAATATTTACAGCTGAGAGTATTAAAGAGCTTTATCCCACCCAGAGCTTTCAGAATTTCTTAACTCTGCACTGTGACTTTTTTGAAGAGTTTGGGTAGAAGCTGTTTGTGTTCCTGGGGGAAAAAAAAAAGAAAAATATGAGAACTTCAAAACAGTTGCTTTAGCTGTAAGAGGAAGAAAATATTTTATACATTCTTTGAAGGTACAAAATAAAACACAAAGACCTCGTCAGCAGTTAATTTTAGTGATCTGCCTAAAAAAAAAAACATCCAAAAAAACCCTAATCAAACAAAAAAATTCAAAAGGCAGGTCAGGAACTCAGGTCTCACCTGGGGTACCTGCAGCACCTACCTGCAGGCACTGGACTTCAGTATCTTCTAGTGCCAGAAGGCATCACCTTTAAATAGTTGGTAGATCTGCCACCTCTGTTCTGAGAATAACAGCACTGTTCAATATTGCATGTTCATCAGCAGCAGGGCCTCTCTCACCACATATATGTGTGTATGTCTATATGTGTGTGTGTATATATCTATATATTAGTATATAGTCCGTGGTGCAGCCAGGGTCTCTGGTGCAGCCCATATGCTGCTGCAGCAGGCAGTGAGGGAAGTGTTCAGGCAGCAGGATCTGAAAGGAAACACAAACTCCCACAGAAACCTCCTCTGGCAGCAGTTAGACAAACCTGGCTAGCAAAGTCTGTTCTTTGGTTACACAAAAGTAGTGGAGGTGTAAACAACCACCTCATCTTCATTCTTGGAGAAATGGGAAGGATCTAAAAGGAGTGTTTGCTTTTCTGCTCTTCTACCACCACTGGGGTACCCCACACGCTCTCCTGGTGCTCTGAGGCACAGCTCAGGCTTTCAGCAAACAAATTAAGTGTTGTTACACCATAGAAATGAGTAGTTAACCATGCTTTTATTGAAAAAGTGACTTTTTCCAGCCCTTCAAATGTAACTATTGTCAATAATTGAACACACAAGTACTTTTCAAAAGTAAATTTTAGTATTTCAACCTTGAGAAATATAATAAGTAACAAAACATTGAATTATGATGTATATGAATTTAATGCAGTGGAAGTTATTGTTAGAGTACTGAAGACTTCTAAATACTTTTAAAATCATAAATATATTAACTCTTCCCTTTGAATCAAGTAGCATTAATTTAAAACAACAACAAGAACAAAAAATACCCACCAAAAAAGAACCAACCAACATGGAGCCAGACTTTGGCACTTCAAAACTACTGAACACAGTCTGGAAATAATAAATGCAGAGACTTGTTTGCTGTTCATATTTGAGTTAACTGCTAAAGGGCAAATGTGTTTTTGCTTCCACTACTACCAGCTGCGCAGCTTCTATGTCTAGGTAGACACGTAAACACACAGAAAAGATACAAGGCAAAACCTATAGTCTTGTGTTGCATATCTCAGACATTAATGGTGGCAAATGGAAGCTGAAATAGCAGGTGAAATCATAAATAATTCAGTTAAATATTTCAGGAATCAGTCTCAAATGCCTTCACAGAGAAGGATTAAGTTAACTGGATGCACACTGCAGCTAATACAGGGGAAGACTTGTGCAGAAGATTGCTTTCTGACACCTGTTTTATGCCATACTATTGCTTTAAAACAATGTGCTGTTTCAGCTGCAAAATGCAGCTTCAGAGGGAATTGCTTCATTTAAGAAAGAAAAGCAATTCTGAACTGTGGGACAAACATGCAGGAGTCTCTTGCAAAAATAGGAAAATATCACCAGGAGGCAATTAAAATATTGATGGGGTTATTAAAGGCAATAGGACTAGCAGGCTTCCCTTTGGTTCAGTGTTCCATTGAATGCCCTGGATTTGTACTCAGGGAGGCACAGCCACATAGGGTTAATTTCTAAAGAAAGTGAACACTCAAAGTTTGCCCCACCTTAAATTTGTCTTTCAAGTCTTGCCTGCTAAAGGAAGCGGAATAGTTCTCTAGTCAATGTGCGTTTACCAGCAATAAATAGCTGCTGGATATGGGATCAGAGCAGCTGCAAGTATCCAAGTGTTGGATGCTGAAGACTATTCCTAGTATTTCAGTGTTTTTGTACACATGCTCCTGTTGCCATGAGGAGTCATTTAATGTAGTGGACTGAGGTGTTCTAAGCCTATGTAGACCTAACAAAGATAAAGCTACATCAGACTTTAATAGAACAAGCATCTGGTGTTGGGTTGCTCAGCTTGTCTGTACACTTCTCTAAAGAGTTAGGAGATGAGATAATCTCGCTCTTTAATATTAGAGTGGCTAATGCTTGGTAAGCTTTGTGCTAGACTGCAGAAGTTATGAAATACTTAAAATGAAGTTTACAAAACTGTATGCAAACATGCATGATTGAATTCTTACCCTTGGCTTGGCAAGGCTTGGATTGTACAGGCAGAGCTATAAACAGAAGCTAACTCAGAGCTCCCAACAGAAAGACTCAAGTGATACCACAGGGACAGGGGACTGACTTACATTTCAGATACAAACCACGGTGTGACTGCCCCAGGTTACTTCATTCCCATCCCAGCAAAGCATTTCTGCAGTCTGAAGGACCTTTTCAGGTGATGTACCTTTTCTTGTACAAACTACATCCAAATCTCATGCAGGAGAAGAGAGATGAGGTTAGTGAGCATAAGGGGAGATGGCATTTATGCTGTGCTGTGGCTTGTATCCTTGTAATCTCAGTCCCAACGTGTGGGAAGCAAAGACTGCTCTCAACAAAGCTGCCACATGTGACTGCCGT
This sequence comes from Promerops cafer, assembly GCA_013398275.1. Classification (NCBI taxonomy): domain Eukaryota; kingdom Metazoa; phylum Chordata; class Aves; order Passeriformes; family Nectariniidae; genus Promerops; species Promerops cafer. The sequence goes on along the minus strand of VZSE01014217.1, from coordinate 1,790,633 downwards.
GTTCAACTGCTCGGCACAGCTTCTGCTCTGCTCAGGTCCCTGTTCCCTCTGGGTTTGGGAACTGGTGTTTCAGTCTTTCCGAGGACATCACTGGACTGAAGCGTGGCACAGCGTAGGAGCAGCAGGGGTGTCGCAGTTCTGTGAGGTCTCAGTAGTGTTGGCATCTCCACCTGCCGAGCTCTGCTGGTCCCTGGGGTCCCTGGGGGCCTTCTCGTGACCTTTGTATGAGCTGGGGGATTTTGCCCACAGGGGAAGACTCGATGTGAAGGTGGCAGAGCTGTTCCCCTCTGCAGTCAGAACCACTGGCTGTTTCTCTGGCATGCCCGGAGCATACACAGCATTTTGCTCTGACAGGTGATCTCCACACTGACTAAGGTGTTCTGCCAGGACCAGAGGCTGCTGATCATCCCCTTCTTCAGAAATAACAAAAACTGGTTTGTTTTTATCTGTTTCTACCATAAGCTCCTTTGTTTTTGAACCATTGACCAAGCTGATTTTCAGTGGGTTGGAGCTCTCTAGAAGATTTTTGGGGCTTTGGCTGTTAACTGGAGATGCTGCCCCTAGATGTCTTGAGGGATCTAAGGACCTCATATGTTTGCTGTCAGGGGAACTGGCTAAAAATCCAAAATAAGGGTTCCCAAATCTGGATTTCTTCAGATTGCAGGAGGTTAACTTCCGCTGCCTCTGTGCAGACAGAGTGAGGGGATATGAGGCATTACTGGCAGATGAATCAGAGTAAACAGTCTCTGATGCTCCCTCTATCTCAGTGGCTGAGATTACCTTTCTGGTTGGCACACCTTGGGATCTTGCAGCTGTAGAAAAACCCTGCACAAAATAGTACAAAATTAGTAGGCGTGCCACGAAAAGCATGGAAACTCTTATCCCAAGAGAGCTGTAAGTTAAAATTCCTGGTTATTTTAGAGGAAGATGCATTCTTTAGCAAAAACTTATGTTATTACCTTAAAAAGGAAGAAACATCCTTTATTAGCTTTGTAATAAGCTGTTGGTTTGATGACTACAGTCAGTCAGACCCAGATATCCCTGCCACACCTACAGATTCCTTGCAGTGCAATAATAATACATCAATTATAATAAATTCAGGCATAACCAGGGGGAAAAAAGCACATGTCAGAACACTCAATGACATAATCTTGTCTGAAGGCATTTCTTAATGTTCTTCTGGACTGGGGATAATTTCTTAACCAGGTGCCAACTGCTGGAAAATACAGCTGCTTAATATTTTAGGAAAGCCTGGCTAAATTACAATATAATTAGGCCAGAGAGTTTCCCATACACCAAGGAAGATGGACTGGGATGTGTTTGCACTGCAGGACAGAGAGGTGAGGCACTGGCCAAGGGGAAAGCATGTCCCATCAGTGAACAGTGGGAAATACTGGAGCTGAGACCCCAGCATCCTCCCCTCCCTGCAGGACTTACACTGCTGTCAACCAGCTTTGTGAAGGGGCTGTTGGTGCTCCAGCTGCACCATTTTTTCTGTAGCTGTGGTATTGGAGCCAGGAAGTCGTGGAAAGTGCGGGCGCTCCACGTGCGCTGCCTGGGACAGGGATTCTCCAGCTGCACGTTCCCCTTCTCAGCAGCGTCTGCCCCTGCAGCTGCGGGGTGGGAGCTCAGCCAGTCAGACACAGAGGCCGGGCTTGTGACACTTCTTTTCAGGTTTTTGTCCTGAAAAGAGTAAATAAAGATCATTTATAGGCATCTTTCATCAAAACATTTTTAAAACACTTTGAAAACAGGCTGTTGGTGCAAGAGGCTGATTGATTCAGTGGTTCTGGGAGGACTCAGGAATGCAACTTCTCCTCATTGTTCTTCCAGTGTGCTGCCTGAAGCTCGCTGGCTTCCCTGGAGGAAAGTTTTACCTTGCTCCCCCAGTTTTGGGTTTAAAGCTGAAGTGGGAAATTTCAGTTACATAAGAAATAGTCCTACAACCCTCACTAAATATATCAAATATCTACAGCTTAATTTTACTGGAAGTATTTGACCGATTAGAGTTGTAAACTTCACTGTGTAAAACAGAATTTTTCCACTCTGCTTGGCTGTTGGAAGGCTCCAGGTGTGTCTATCTGGGGAAATAAAACTTAGGGGGGAAGCAGCCTGCTGAAAGAAATCCAGAAGCAAGCAAGAAGAGAATCAGAAGTCTCAAAAATGCACAGTTTGGGAGAAAAGACTGAAGTAAGTGGTGGTCTTTATCCTATGTAAGGGAAGAATTAAAAAGAATGAAAAATAAAGAGAAAGGAAATAATCTGTTCTCAGTGTCTGTGCTGAGTAGAACAAGAAGTACAGGAACTGGATTGGATCCAATGAGATTTGCATTTCACATAAAAAATGCTCTTCAGGTGGACAACATGTTTTAGGAGTAGAACAAGACATCCAGACAGGTGTAGAATTGGCATCATCAGAAGATGAGACTACATTGAACTGCTGTCACCAGCCCTGTGTAAGAGCAGAGTTGGTCAGACATGGGAATGAGCTATAGACAAACATCTCTTCCATACTTTTTAAGTTCTAATGTGGCATTTAAAATCACAATTTTTGTCCTTAATATTCATATGAGCTTAGAGCCAGGAAAGTTAGAGAATCCCTGACATTCCTATGAATCTCCTTTCATTCTTAATAATACTTCACCTGTTATTTAAGCCTCCTGTTACACAACTCTATACCTATTTTTAATTTTCAGCTGTGCAAAGATGGTTGTCATGAGAAGAATGCAAAATCCACATTCCCAAAATTTACATAGTCCTTAAAGAGTGTCTGAAATAAATCCCACAGTATCCTGGATTTAAAAATCCTGAGAAACCAGAAACATGTAATTTGTTATTTCTGAGAATCTGAATCTCCCAAGTTTCTGCAAATCAAAGAAACTATTTAGTGAATGTGTCATATTGGAAATGGATGGGCAGAGAGGCAAGAAATTAGCACTAGATCAGAAAAAGAAACTCAGCAGGAAGCCAGGAGAGGCATCAGGCTCTGGATAAGTTTGTTTCAATATTAAGCTCCTAGTCTAAGATTTTATTAGAGGGACGATCTTTACTTATAAATTTTTAAGCCAGCTGTCTTCTCCTCAGTGGCCCCTTCAGGCTGTCTTAGGATTTATTATTCTAATATTATTATAAATAACTCCAAACTGATGTAAAAATTAGCCACTGCTTTTGAGATAGATATACTGGAAGTAACTGGGAAGATGAACAATGTATTTTCTAGATTTGTTTTGGCAATAAATGTTTGTTAAACTTCCATGACATACTCTTTACTCAAACCATTGTATCTGAAACTTGCAGTGTCTGATTAGAAGTCGGAGATCATAGTCATAAGTTAGCCAAGGGATGAATGATGCCTTAAACCAAAGGGGATTTAGAAAGCCATGACTCTACTGGAGGACACCTGGAATCTCCCCAAAAGCCATCCCACCCTCCGTTTCCTCATGCCAGTCACAAATAGAGGGGTTTTTTTGCTCTCCCAGCTCTTCCCTCATAACACAGGACTGGTGTTTTCAAATAGGTTTCAAAAGCTGCAGAGCAAAAGCCAGTTATTCACTGGCTCAGGCCCAGCAGAGCTGAGGCTCACACTTGGTGGGCAGCACAGGACCAAGCAGCCAGACACAATTTCTCAGGGAAAAGATCAAGATAATTTTTTTTAAATGAAAGCTCCTTATAGCTTGACAAACTCTAGTCAAGCATTTTGCATGAGGTGAGTCTGCTGGCATTATTTACTGTACTGTGAAGGCTCAGGATTTCCCACATGTTTTCACATGGGGAGAACTGCTTAGCTCCTGCCAAGGAGCGGGCTGTGCTCCAGCAGATCTCATCCCACTGCCTGGTGCTGGGCCACAAGGCCACGCACCAAATCCTCCGTGAGGCCTGGAGGCTGCTGGCCAGCGGCATTTCACACCCTAAAAATACACATCTAAACATTCCACTGTAAACACGTCTAACATCCAGGAACTCTCAGTATCAAGTGGCCTGATGAGAACCCATTTGAGTGCAGGTTTGTAATTAGTGTGCTGTGCTTAATTTCCACACCCCTGGAAAGGATGGCCTTCAGCTGTGGGGAAAGGCCCAGGGGTTTTAAAAAGGCTCTGCCATGCTGCTAGGCTTGGTTTCCTGTTCCTTGAGGAACTGGGTTGGGAGAATTGCCTCACTTGTGTGCTGCATGGACATCACTGAGGAGATGCTTCCTGACTTAATAATGTGTTTAATTCTTTGGGTTACTTTCACTGTTTCAACACTCTTTTCTTTTTTATGTATAAATGCCCTCTGAAGATTGCTTGCAGAAGCAATGTCAGAACAGAAATGGGGGGTTTATGTGTATTTGTTCTTTCTGACTGAAGTGGGGAAAAGGGGCAGGAAAATGGTTTTCCCTCCTGCCTAGAAGCTGCATGTGTGTGGGGCTGCCACCAGGTGAAGCTCTCTGCTGTGGGAAGGACCCAGGAGTGCAGGTGTTTGTTCAAGGGTGCCCAGTCTGGCTACAACTCCCAGTGCCCCGCTCCGCAGAAGGGAATGTTCAGGCAAGTGAAGGCTCCAGAGCTGTTTTCCCTTCTTTCCCTTTTGCTGTTCATCAGGCTGGCCAGCTGGAGGAAAAGCTCAGCACGTGTCTTACACCAGTGTAGGAAAATCCTGACCAGCCTGGCCTCCTGGCTAATTTCCTAATCAAGTGCAGGGATACAGAATGCTTTTGTTTTGTAAACTGTGACAGAAGTATTACACAGCCTGTCCTGGGCATGTGAGTTCCTTGTGCTGGTTGTTTATCCTCTTGTGGGAAAAAGAGAGAGGGCACTGGAGAAGAGAGTATTGACCTGGGAAAGACTTTAGCAGACACTTGAAATGAATGTGCTCTGTCTGCACTCACTCGAGGTTAGAGGTGACAGCCAGACCTGAGGCTTCTTAGCCATCATCTGTTTCTAAACAAATAAAGGACCAGGAGTCTGGGGGAAAGAGCTAAAATAAGAGAGAGCCTGCTGAATCATTTCAGGTTTCTGTCTGTGGATTTGTGAGGGCCTCAGTGCTTTCACTTGAAGTACTTGATTTTTTTTGGAGCTTAAACTGTTAATTTTCACATCAGCTTGGTGAGACACTTTCTGCCAAGCTGAGGAGCTGAGTAACTTCCTTGATAACTTGGAGTGGTGGGTGGGAGCAGGTCTGACTCCCAGGTCTTTCAGTTGCTACAGGTGGTAATTTTAATGGAACATCAGCTTTGCCAATTAACACTTCTGCAGGTTGGTCCTACTGCCTGCTGGCAAACATCTCCATTATTTGCTAGTAGGGCTCTTATTTGAGGTAGGGTTCTACATTTGCTCCTCCCAAAGCTGGGAAGATACTGGCTCAGAGGATCACAGCCCACATCATTTGATGGCAGCTCAGCTTGAGGGGTAGGAGAACTGCCTGGTTCAGTCCCTGCCTTTCTAGAAAGTGGGCATTAGGCATAAATGGACAGGTATGACAAGTGCTGTCCTAGAGGGACATGCTGTGGCTTGCTGGAGATGCTGGGGAATGTACCTGTACCCTGTAGGTGGTAAAGCTCAGCCCACTGGTCCCAGGTCCAGCAGAAATGATAAACACTTCATCACTCCCAGTCTCAGTGGTCACTGCAGAGATGGAGGAGGGCACATCTGGGTCAGTGTCCTGAGGAGACCGTTCTGTGCTGCCTCTGCAGGAAGTGACTGAGAAAGGAAGAAAATCAATAAAGACTGCTTGCAAGAGTCCAAAACATCTGTTTCCAACTCCTCCATGACAAACCCTCCTCCCTCCCTCCCCAGACAATCTAGAACAGGCTTTGGCTGGCTGTTGCACCAGCCAGAACAAAATTCAAATCAACAGTTTGCTCTCCTGAAACTGCAAGCTTTTAAAAACAAAACAAAAGAGGAGAGGAGAAACACCCTTGGGTCTGCTTTCTAATAAAAACAGACATAAAGTAAAATTCCTTGTGTTAAACACATGAGGTTGTGCTGCAGATCAAAAACTTGCAGACTTGCACAACTCATTATTTATTTTTATTTACTCATACCTGCTAATACTGGGAGCTGTAGTTTTTGGTTAAACCCCAGTGAAGCTGCTCCTACAAGCAGCCTGATGCTCCAGGGACTGCCATGGAGGGGGGGGTGTGTGTCTGCATGTGTCCCCAAGGCCTGTCATCTGGTCCAGGCAAGGAGAACTCTGGCCACAAGCTCCTCAGGAAGGAGATGGGAAGCTGTTGTGGCTGGGAGTACAGAATTACCTTTTTGTGGAGATACCCTTGTGAGAGCTGAGTGTGTAGTGGCTGATGGTTCACTGAGAAACTGATGGTGTGTCACAACAAATCATAAAGTCACTCCCTGTTGGCCTCCACTAACCAAAAGGGGCACTGGGACAGTTCATGTGTTGTGACTCAAAATTGCAGCAAGTGACATTCTGTGCAGCTTGGCTGGGATGCTTTTTCCTGGAAGCACACTGCGAGGTAAATGTCACCCAAAGCACCTCCATCCATACAGACCCACAGAAACAGTGAGCTCTGGAAGCTGGAGTTGGCCAAAGACAATTTGAGCGTTGTAAAACCCATCCTTTCTGGACAAAGATAGGCCCGGGGCAGGTGAAACTCTTCCCCAGTTTGTGGATTTGTGTAACTTGTTTGTAGCAGCCTGAACCCAACACATTTGCTCTGCTAACCCAGTGTCTCTGCAATGCCATGTGCTGTGACAGCTTGTGTTGGCAGTGCGCTGGAGCTGTGCTTGTGTGAGCTCCTTGCCAGGGGAAATACCCTACCAGGGAGGGGGGAGCAGCAAGGACAGTCCCCACAACAGAGGCGTTCTGCTGTGGAGTAGCTCTCCAGCTGTGCATGGGCGAGGCAGTGACGAGGGCTGCGGGGAAGAAACGATCTGATGAACTGGCCCGGGGCTCCGGGGTGCCCTGACCCGCTCCAGCCATGCCCCGCACTTACCCGCCTGCTCCCGGCTCACAGAGTGGTTGTTGTTTTCATTCTCCCGGCTTGGCACCACCAGCTGGAGCTCATTGATATCGACAGTGGAGTTCTGGATCCTGTTCTACAACTCAGAACATGCCCCAGTAAACATGGTCAGATAAACAGTGCAACAGCCAATGTGAAAGAGAGAAACAGAAATTGCTGAAGCCATTAGCACTAACCTCCTGGTCACTGCATGCGTTGGATGAGCTCCTTTTGGGGCACGTTCTCTGCCTGAAAAGGAGAGACAGCAACAACAACAACAAGCCCTCGAGTGAGTTAAAGATCCACAGCAGGAAAGTTCTCGGCTCTGCTCATCCTGCGAGGGGAACCCAGCAGGTTATGAGCATCCAAAATACTTGCCAAGACTCAAGGCAGCAAGGCCTGTAAACAAGGGGAGAAAATTATATGCTCATGTGGTGGAAAGTCAGCTGAAGAAGAGAAGAACCTGTCATCTTCTTCCTATGCTCACTGCAAAAGCAGGAACAGAGCTCAGACCTCTGCCAAGTCCCAGCAGGCTCCCCCCTGACAGCTGCTCTTTCACATCAGTAACTGAATAGGAGGGCTGAGATCCTTCAGTCTGGGCAGTGACATCCTTCTTATCCTGCTAGACAGAATATTTCAGCTGCATAGCTAATTCTGCATACTGGGTTATATTTAGCAAGCAGAGAGCATCAGATGCTGTTATTTGTATGACTGTTTCACTAAAAGGCACTGCTGTGGCAAATGGGATGGGATGAACGTGCCTCTTGGCTGGAGGGAGACATGCATGGTTTTAGCCATTTTTTCACATTTTTACTAAAACTGAGATTACAACACAACTAGTGTTATAAACTTTTGCATGAATAAGACTTAGAGATACCACAAAGAAAGTCTGGCACTGGTGGACCTGATGATGACTGAAACAAGTGTAGCCTGTGCCCAATGGCTCTCCAGGGGATAGTGCAGACACAGGGGAGCATTAGGCACTGACTGATGGGGTGCAATGAAGGTTATTGCAAAGGCAAATTCTCACCCCCAGGTGATGGATGGGCAGCAGGCAGTGACTGGCAGGGCAGCGTGGGTGGGGAGAGAAGGCTTGATGGTGTCCTGGTACACTCAAGGGTTGGGAGGCTACGCAGACGTAAAGTGCAGTTCCAATCCATGGGTTGCAACCATACAGCAAAAGTTTGACTGCATGGGACAGGATTAAAATTAAATAAGATGGATGTATCTGTTGTTCTTGGGGCTTGGGAAAGAAAATAAAAAATCCCCCATTACTCGAGCCAGGCTTCATGGCCAAAAGTAATTAGAATTATTGGCCAACTAACAACTGAAGCTTTCATTCCCTCCCCAAGTAGCAAACAAAAGCTGCAGTGTGGCAGAGACTTGGAGTTTCCCCAGAGAGCTTTGCCCTGCTCAATGCAATGAGCCTGAGCAGATACTGCTGATGACTTGGTGCACTGGAGTGGCAGTGGGTGCCAAGCCCATCCCAGGCCATTTCTACTCCTGGCAAGGCAGAGCATGCTACTTTTAGCTAAGCAAGAGCAGCAGATAGAAATGGAAAGAAATCAACAGCTAAACCTGGTAGCAGAGGAATGAATAAAGTATCAAGAGAAAAGAAAGTGGAAGGCAAGTTTACAAGGCCAAGAGCTTCCAGGTTCCTCTTGGCATCCTCTGCAGTGCCCAGTCCAGCCAGGACAGTGTCCCTGTGCCTCGGGGGGCTGGTCCCAGTTCTGAGTGTGCTGCACTGGTAAAGCAGCATCATTGCCCCCCTCATCCCACCCCATGCCACCCTGAAATTTTCTGCAATGAGGAGAGACTGTGGCTAATGCACATTTGACACCTGATTTCAAGCCCCTTTTTAGGACAAGAAGCATAAAATAGAGCTTGATGGGCTCAAGAAGTTTAATGCTTAATGCTTAATGGCCTCAGCAGTCTTACTCCGAGCTGCATTAAAACCCCACAGCTGTGAGGTGTAGGCAAGCTCCAAACAGTGCCAACAGTTCTGGGGCCAGGGACCAATACCCTCAAAGCAGCTGCCACAGCAAAGAGGGAGAAACAACTCTTCCAGTGCAACACAGGCGAGGTAACTCAGCACAGGTCATGGCATCACTTCCACCTGGTCTCACTTAAATGCTCTAAGTCTGACAAAAAAAAAAGTGATGTAATCAAGGCTTCCCAGGAAGGCCATGCAGGGAATACAGGAGGCTGGGATAGTAAACACCCTGTCAAGAGGCTAAAGGAGTAGGGGTACTCTCTATTTACACTCAGTCAATAGCTGGCTGAGGTATAGATATCTTCTTAAAATAAAAAAAGAGTTGTAGAGCAATGAAGAGGCATAAATGCCAGTGTTAAAAGAAGCAAGCCAAAGCCTGTGCCATAGGGACCCCTGTAGGATGTATTCCCAGCGACCAGAACACCCAAACATTGGTGTGTGGGGCTGAAATCCTGTGGACTTTTTTTTTCTGTTGGTCAGCAAGAGCAGAACATTATTTTGTAAACATCTGACAAGCAAAAAGCCAAACTGTGAATGTGAGCAGCATGGCCTGACTTTCTAAACAGGCTCTGCAGAGAAAACCTCAGCCAGTGGAGCCTCAGATTGCCAGTGCACTTTTTGGGTTGAATAGTAGTCTGCTTCATGGATCATTACAGTGAAATTAAATAGGGGTATTGGAGCAAGAACAGCCTACTCAACATGTGTATCAGCCCAGACTGCTGCCATAGCAAAGGGAACCTGTTTCTGTCTCTTTTGAAGACTGGCAAGGGTATAAAAATAAAGTATTTGGTATCTGGAAGACATTTTCCACCAGACTTTTTCCTTTAGAACTAGCAAAAAATTGTGGTCTAAATTAGTGTTCTGCGAGCTCTTTAAAAACAAAAAGGTTAGTTAGATGTAGTACATGCAAGTTTAACTCCTACAGCTACAAAAAGCTCAGACCCTGAAAGCAGGAGTTTCTGTACATACAGCAACAGAGATGATATTTAAGCTTCACCACTGTGCCCGTGTTCTCTGGTGCCCAGTGTGATTGGCCTGCATTTCGTGTTTACTCAGCCAGAGCTAAAATGCAGCCTCCATCAGGACAAGGAAAACCAAGTTGCTCTGTCAAACCAGCCCCAGTGGCAAGGGGTATCTGGGCAATCCTGAAACCCCTGGGGTTGGAGGATGCAACTGGATGAGGCAGGGGATGCAGGAAGGGAGAAACCAGAGCAGCTGCCTGACAGCTCTGGGAAATGAACACTCCTGCCAACACCCAGCCACCAGAGTGGAGCCCTGCAAGGGGCACTGTTTGTTTCAGTTTACCTGATGTTTTCATTGAAGTCAAAGCATTTGAAAAACGGTGCTTATTTTGACAAAAACCTGGGGAGAATGGGCTCTGTTTTGAATTTGTTGGAAGGGAGAGAAATAAATCACTGTTTCTACAAAAATGTTTTCACTAGGGAGTTAGAAAAATGCAAACATATGCTGGGGGGCGGAGAAGTGTTCCTTGGATAGATATAGAGAAAAGAAATATAGAAAAGAAAAGCAATTGACTGAAGAGGCATGCTTGTGTAACTGTCTGGTTTTATCCATTTAACTAGTTAGCATCAGGACCTGGAAACCCACAACCCAGCCTGACCATCAGCTCATTTGACTGGATCGTTTTGGATTGCATTCGGGAACAATGAGAGGTACTGCAGCATGGCTCTGGGCTCTTCCTCAGCATCAAAGGAATGTGCAGATGACTTCTTAACACACTGAATGCATTGGATTTAAAATTTCTGCACAGTCTCTTGGATAAAATATGCTCCAGATGGGAAAATATTTTTAAATCTTAATTCTATGTGGTAATACTTTGGTTATTATTTACTTTTCTGCAGAGTGCTAGTGATGGTTAGTTAGAGCCAAACTGGGATCTCTGTGAAAAGATGCAATGACTGTCAGCTCAGCCTGCTCAGGAGACTCAGGGAAGGATGATCTTTCTGTGCTGATTTTGTCCATCAGCCGAAAGCTGAGGTTCAAAGGCATCACTGCCATTGAAACAAAAATGGCAGGAAAATGCCCAGGAAAGTCCTGACTGTTCAGGTATTTCTGCAGGAAAAAGAAAATAAATCTGAGGTACAGGAGCTGTAGAAGTAGGAAAGAAGACTGAGGAGCCTAGGGCAGGAGCAGTGAGTGGCATTGACTTCCTCTGTACACACTTTACCACATTTGGAGGACAGCAGGAGTTAGCAGAGCAAAGGAAATGTAACTCTCTTCTGGAAATGTAACTCTCTTCTGGTCTTTCCCTATGGATAAAATCACATGCTTCCAAGGCTGTGGCATCACCTTACCTGCAAGCTACGCAGAGGGCAGAGAGCAAAGCAAGAGCAAAGACAATGATCCCTGTTAGAACTGCCAGCATCATCGTGTTTTCCCTCCTCTCCTGCCTCACAGCATCCACAGTGCTGGGGTCAGTGATGTTCCTGTACTCGAACAGCATCGCAAAGCCTCGGCCCCGGTCCGTGGTGGTGATCAGCTCCATGATAACCTCAACCATTTCCAGAGATGAACCAAAGACCATGGTCTTGTTTACAGGGGAATTTGGGCCGCAGAAGCGAGAGGAAAATGTGATGAGATCGGAAACATATAATACATCATGGGGACAGACATCCACTGCTGACTGAGGGCTGGAGGAGATTTCCATGGCCAATGCTGTTGAGGGAAGAGTCCAGCTCTCTGCTGTGACTTCATCTCTCTCACTAGCAGCTAGGTGGGCAAGCAAGATCTTCCCTTCCAAATCCTCTCCTGTTTCCAGGCCACTGGTATTTTGCCTCTGCATTGAGGCACTACCAGCCACAGGGAATGGAAGCTCCTCTGGCTGAGCCTTGGTAAGTGCTTTGGGTTCCTTTATCTGCTTCCACTGGTTTTCTTCAGATGCTTGTTTGGCTTCATCTTTTTTTGAGATGGTTCCTGGAAGTTCATCCAGGTGATCAGCAAGGTCCTTTGACTGGTCTCCGGTGCTGCTCAGGCTCTGAGCCACCTTCGACGTCAAGGTCCGGAGAGAGGGTTTTGTGGTGTGGACAGCAAAGTCCAGGTTTTCCTCAAGAGAAGGCATGTCCTTATTTTCTGTTGTAGCAGGGGCTGAAAAGGCATCCCAGGGGGTTGGAGTTTCTCTAGAGCTCTCAAAAATGTCAAAGTCAAATATTTCCAGGATGAGATGGGTTCTCATGGGAATGAAAAACTGCCAGACGCAGTGTGTCCCCGGGTAGTAGTTGTTTGGAAAACCTGGTGACAAAATCAGGCCTCTTTCCACTGATTCCACCACTGCACCACAGGAGTAATACACCTGGGAAATAAAACAAAGAATCTTACGTCTTGCCACAGATTATACCCAGGATGCAGTCTGCCAGACCAATGGAAGTTCTGGCTCTTTTCTTTCCCTTCAGAGACTGGTTTAAGATACCCTCAAGACAGGGAAATTCATTAAGCTTGTGCAAGTCTTAGCTCCTACTTTTGAGAAGCATCAATCTAATATGGGAAGCCACTCTTAGAGACTATGGAAGTGTGTATTGTATGGTCAACCTTCAAGAGAAATATAACCCACACAAGTAATTCACATAATTCTCACTTCCTACTACTGATAATTTGTGCTATTGGCAAACATACAACTTTTTGACCACACAAATGTGTTGCCCTAAACAGTTGCTTGTGTGAGAAAAATCTGAAGAAGCTAAAGGAAAAATGTGTCACAGCATTTAAAACTCTGTGTTATTTTCATTACAAAAACATTTTCATGTAAAAAAGAACCTTTGCAATGATGATCACCCATGATTCATCCAACCAACTCATCTTCTGTTTCAAGGACATTCAGCCTTATTTACTTAAATAAAATATAGCTGCTTTTGATTGGGCATATTGTCTCTTTTTCAAGTGCAAATCCTCTCAAAATAGTGACAACAGATACCAGCTCTCACCAGTAAACCAGCAACCAACATGCATTTTACATAACACAGTGACAGTTCCATGTAAATCTGCTATTTCTTCCTTCTCCACAAATAGCCTCCAGCCTCCACGGAGGAAGGAAGTCCATAAATGGTGGCACTAACCACCATTCTGTGCTTTTCTAAAGGTGCATGAGGCTGCTTTTGCACATCATATTTACAACTACCTTCTCCCAAAGCCACTCTCAGAGCCTTTTTCAATTCTTTCATAGATTTGCAGAGTACAGAGCCCAGTCCGTGCCTCAGGCAATCATTTTTGAAAAGGGAAAGAAAAAAAAAAAACCATAAGTGCTTAGGTCACAAGCCCTGTCTAGGAGCATGGGTTTACAAGCATTAATTGGAAAAGAAAGGGAATGCTTTGGGTTTGGTGTGGTTTTTTTATTGGAAATGATTCGTCGTCTTGGTCTGTTATCTATTTAAACACAAAGGAACTTGGCAGTAGAACAAACGAAGCTTATGAAGTCCATATAAAGCCACAAAGATCAAAATACTCCAGATTTTTTTTCTCTTGGAACCTCCCCTTGGCTCATATTGAAATGGAAAGAAAAAAAATGCAATGCCAAATGTTAAAAGCTCCTAAATAGAAACAAAAAGCCAAACCTGTTCTGCAAGGCACAACCTTTGTTTTCCAGCAGGTGCTGCTCATATTCTGGGGGATTTCAGGGTGGATGCAGGATGGGCACAGAAAAGGACCAAAACAGTAATGTGGGTGGAAACTGTGTTCTGTATTCAACTTGGAATCCAATATTTGGCTTGTAAAAGTGTCATCTAAATGAAAGCTTATGTTAATTATAGTGGAATAAACTACAGGCTGGTCACTTAAGGCACCTGGGCTGGACTATGGCTGGAAGTCTCAAGTGGAAAAGAAACCACATTCATTGCCACATATATATTATTCTCTGTCAAATGCCTTAGGAGTCCCACATATAAAAGCAAAACATATTAATAGAAATGTACTGATTTTTTCTCCAGGAAGTAAAATGTTGGGGTTCAGTCTGGATTAGTTAATTCATGGTAAAAATCCAGGGGAAACAAGCAAAACTTTATGTCAATTTAAGAGGCTGCAGGTCCTAACTGTTAGATCCATTTGCTAATTCATATCAGAATTATAGATACATATGTTGCCACTGGGATTTTACTGAAAACTTTCTGGGTTTTTTATTCAGTGAATATGCTCCTCTTTCCTCAGGGAGAGGATGCCTCTTACACTTGGAAGAAGAATAGAAGGATTTTCTGTTACTTCTCTTGTATTCCTTCCCTTCATCCCAGCATACTGGTGCAGTCTTGCCTTTGTTCCACACTAATCTTCTGAGCTCACTTTTAAACAAGTATTTGCATAGCAAGAAACAGTAAACACCACCTAACTTTTGCACTAAAATATCTGCCCAGTTTAGAAGGCAGAATGTGCACCAGAACTGCTGCTCTCACAGGGTGGCACTTCTGGATGTGGGAGGATCACAGATTGGCTCAAGCCTCCTTAAATTAGCAGTGATTGAGGGCTGAGATTTTGTTTTGAGGAATATGTGAACTGATCCAGTTGCCTTTTTTCAGACACTGAGAAGGCGCTTGGAGGCGTTCACAGCCCCTCCTCTACTACCAGGAGACTTCGTTAACACCCGAGAGCTGCAGCCACCAGATCAGCGGCTCCTGTGGGATTCAGCACCAGGGTGCTGAATGGGGAACTGCATCCCCCCAAATCCCTCGCCCCCACCCTCAGGATAAGCTCCCTTTCCTGCCTTCACTTTCACTCAGATCTGTCAAACTGTCATCATTTGAGGCGGAATATCTTGCACATTCTGTGTACATCCAAGGAGTCTCAGATGCAAGGTGCCTCTTGAGCCACCAGCTGGTTACAATAAAAACCCCCAGAGCTGCCCTGCACCCCCAAACCTGGGCAGAGGGGGGAGTGCAATGTGTGAGTTCCAGAAATGTGCTGAAAGGTTGTGGCAGTGGGGGAATTGTTCATTTATTATGGCTTGTGAGACCAAAAGGATTCAAGACTTGCTCTGAGATCAGGGAAAAAACCCACAAGGGACAGGAAACGCAAGACAGATCTGAGGGAAGGGGAGGGGGAAAGGATTTCTGATTAGTTTATAATCCCCAACTGAATGAATGACAAACTGGTTTTTGTTCATTTGAATCACCCATTATGAACCCTGAGTTTTGCCAATTAGACACAGATGTTCCTTCTGCAGCAAGCTATAGACTTGTGGGCTTTTGACAGATGCATGCAAAAGAAATTGGCACATTTTTAATCTTTGCAAATGATAGGTTGTTGTCTTTTTAAAAACAACACTTGATATATGCCCACACCAATCAGGTGAATTATGATCAGGAAGAACCAGATTACCAGTCCTGTTTGTCTGCTTTTCAGTACTTTTCTCTCTGGCCAGAGGTTCCAAATGTTTCCAACAGTTGTGTTGAACTGAATCTCCAGTCCATCGTGGTCAGACAAATCCTAACTGCTTTCTGTATTGGGGCAACTGGGGAACTGCATTTAGTATGTTTAGAAGTAACTCAAATCTCAGCCACTGCTGCTTGGCCATAGACACAATAGTTGGCTAGTTCAGAACATGCCAAGATGTTGCATTTCCCCCTTTCACACTACACAGCCCACTCAAAAGCTTAAATCTTGTGCCATTACTAAAAAATACCCCATTGTCATGTACTTACCTCCTCCTGTGCTGGTGTTTGGACTGAGAAGTTAATATTGACATCAGCTTTGAGCTATTTAAGATACACATCTGTAAGGAGCTACAAGGCCTCTGCACCAGGAAACACAGGGCTAAGGAGTACAAGGAGAACCACGTGTTTGTCCCTCAAAGGTGATTGTGGGAGTGGGGCTCTGATGGTGCTGAGAATGCTCTGCTCTCCTCTGAGGAGCACGTCTGCAGCAAACCCATGTGTGATGCAGTTGTAGGGAGTTTTTCTTACACGTAAAGCTGTGCTAGGTTGGAACAGATGGGGCCTGTCCACTGCAGAAGTGGCTGCAGGACATTGTTCAGGAATCTCACTGCAGACACCAGCAGCTGCTTCCTGAGGAGCACCAGCTCCCAAAGAAAGGGAAGCCCTTGCTGTGTTACACAGGGGTGCAGCACAGAGCCAGTGTGTCATTGCTTCAAACTGGATTCTGTACATCAAAGAGCTCTTGAGAAGCAGCAGGCACTGATGAAAAGCAGAATTCCCATGCATAAAAAGGAGAAAATTATTGTTTTGGCCAGATGGGATTTTACCATAAGGCCCACCCAAGAATATGCACATGGAAGAGTAGTTATCATCATCTGAGTAATATAACTCAACTCTGCTCTCCACTCACACAACACCTACAAATGTAGGCCTGGAGCCTCTGCATTCTTCCTGTAGGAACATTGTCAGGGAATCAACACATTCTAAGGGAATCCCACTCTCTACAAGATTAATTTAATTTAATAATATAATTATCTCCCTTTAGTCACAATTACTCCCAAAGAAGGCACCAGGCTAGAGCTGGACCAGAGGCACGCTCAGAAGCAAGCTCCTCACTTTGCCAGGACAGGACAAGTTCTTGCAGCAGCTCAGAGCAACCCCATGCTCAAAAGCTGCAGGGGTCTTGCAAAAAGCCATGAATGGCAAGTCATGGCAGCCTCTAGCTGGCCCACAGCCTCTTCAGTGACGGGTACCAGCCTCTGCCTGAACCACAGGGAGCAGGCATGCCTTGGTTTCTCAAGCTTCTCTGTCCTGCCTCCAGGAGAGAAGAGCTGCTGGCCTGAGGTGATGCTGGGAACCCAGAGGGAACGTGGAGGATGCTGTGACATGTAGCTGGTAAGAGAAGGTGACATGGCCATGTGGCTCAGCTTGTAAAGATACAAGCCCTGCTGAAGAGAAGTGGAAACAAAGTGATGCAAGGCCCTGGGTAGAGAAATTCTCAGCCCATTTTTGTTCTTAGATTTTGCTTCTCTTTCTTCATTCATTTTAATGCTGGTTGCAACATCCTAGAGGACACATCTCACTTGCGTCCCAAAGACTGTTTATATTTAAAGTGTATTTATTTCAAATAAGGGGAAGGAGGACATCCTGTCTTGATGTTTGATATTCCTCTGTGAGCATGATCTCAGATCCTCTGGCTTGGGACTTATGCAATGTAGCTTGTTTTCTTTTATAAAATACCCGAGAAATAGCAAGTTCTTGTGGTGCGTACCCAGAGTCAGAGTGAGAGCTCAGCAGAGGAAACTGGAGACACACAGCTGAGCCACTGAATTTCCACTACATCCTCAGGGGCCAAGTCACACACCTAATAGAGATACCCAGCTGCAGGCTTGCAAGGAAATGATGTGCAAAGTTCATAACCCACTTTGCCCTCATTAATGCTTTATGCACATCTCAACTTCTGTGCATTTCTCACATGTATTTTGAGTTTCAGGCAGATTTAAAAATGTCACTTCCACTTCTTTTTAGAAACAAGCGTAGGAATAATCCACTATATTTCAAACTGACTGAACATTAAGAAGTGCTGCATTTATTAGTCTTTTCAAGCACAGATGTGTATTAACTCCTTATCCAAGTAAAAGGGCTTTTTGGTCTTTGCTTGAAAGGAAAAAAAACTAGTACTGGAGTAATTAGTGGAGGTGAGGATAGAAGCTTTTCATGCAGACCTTAGGCCCTTTCAAAAAGAATACTTTGTTATGATCCCATGATTTGAATCAGAGAGTTATTTTATGCTTTGTCCCTTCCTGTAAAATAGCCCCACTACTTAAACACTTCCAAGGGTAGAAAAGAAAGAACTCCCCTACAGGTAGATTTTTTTTGCTTAATTTAAAAATCAAAATCCACTTCAGCTGCCTAGCGCCCGAACAGGACAGTGTATGGGCATTCCACAGTAGCCTTATCTGGTCAGCCTACAGCTGATTCAACAGAAGCCACAGGGGTAAGCAAATAATTTCTACACAGAGATGGATACAGTCTTAGAATCCAAGATTGTTCAGCCTGGATGATTAAATTTAGCCATCTGAGCTCAACATAGCATCAGTGGGATGAAAATCCAGCAAGCTTTATTTGGGATCACTCACCCCTCCAAAATTAAAAACATCTTATGTGCACACATGCACACACACGTGTGTTTCTTTCAAAGAGCTGGAAATGCTTCAAGGCTCCTTCACCAGCTCCTTCACATTTATTCTGCCCAAGGGACTTTTTTAAAACTCTGGCTACACCAACATCTTTGCTCAAAACACGGAGGGGGAGGTGTGGCATCCCAGCTACTTCCCCCTTCTCCCCTCCAAACACAGGAAGTTCATTCCAAGTTAAAGATCACTCGGGCTCCTGAGGACATTTGAACAGAGACAGCCACGTGGGATGAAATATGAAGTGGCCCAAACATTCAGCCAGACCAGAGAGAAAATGCTAAACCTGGGGTTTTAAAAAGAAAATGAGAAGGAAAAAGGGAAAGTTGTCATTCCACAATCCCAGCTTACAAGGGAAAAACAAAATAAAGACAAGTCTTTACTTGCTGACGTGGCTGGAACTCGCTGCAAAGCTACCAGAAATATGATTCTTGTGGTTCCCAGCAAAAGCCCCAAGTTCTCCTCTCACAGTATTTCCAAGCTAGGGAAGTCTGAGCTTTTTGGATGCTCATCAAATACAGGATCTAAGGAAAGACTATCCCAAGAGTAAGACAGAAAACTCCAGTCTGTTGGTTTAAGAAGTGACCACACTTCCTTCACTAGCTGACTGATCTAGAGACCAAAGCTGGTAGGACTTTTTCCAAGTAGAGGACACTGTTAATCAGAGACTTTGGAAAAATTAGAGCTCTATTTAATTTTGCATTTTCAGCTCATCTTTGCATGCAAGGTTTATTTTCTTCCATTACAATGAATTAGATACAGCTGCAGCACATCTAACCTATTTTTTTCCACCTGGCAGTACAAGAATTCCTAGAAATGCCTTGGAATCACCACTTCCCTCTCTGCCAAATTGCCTTTGCTGTTTGAAGTGTGAGGCAACAGCAAAAGGAGACTCATCCCACATGAGGGCAACTCTTCAAGTGTCTCTGGATGACTGAAAGTAGCAGAGTTAGCAGAAGCAGACCAGACAAGGGATTAACAGAGCACCACTTGATCTCCAAAAGAGCACCCATCGATTATGAGAGTACCCTGCTTGCTGAGGGGTCTCCCTTGCCCTCCCAATATCCCTGTCCCAACACAAACCCACCTTCTGCACACATGTATGCTCTCCGTGCTCCCTGAGCCAACTCACACAAACAAGCTCTGAACAGGGTTCAGTGTGGCACTCAAGGTGGGCTGAGCACACATTTGCTTTTAATACATTTATGGTACCAGAGCAGTTGCACTCATGTTTTTAAATGAGGACCTAATACTTCTTGAAGTGAGTGCAACCTGCTGGATTTAAGCAAAACCAAACCCACATTTTTGAACAGATGCTCTGTTATTTTAGTGGTGGGCAGCAGCAGTTCCACCACATGAAAGTGATTATGGATGTGACATTTCCACTCTGCAAATCCCATTTTCAGGAAACTGACTTGTCTTGTGTTCCTTCTTGGCACACATCAGACAGCTTCAAAGGGCCCTGTTTTCACATTTCTCTCCGTGTTTTCTATTGTTTTTAATAATTTGCAGGACATTTAAAGAGAAAAAATATGCAGGTAGGAAGGGAAAGAGGCTGTGAAAGTCTCTTACTCCAGGAGACAAGGAAAACAAAAATACTGCTAGAAGAGTAGGGGAGGGAAGCAGGAATGCAGTTCAGCAATTAGAGCAAAGAATGCAAAGTCTGAATGAGACTTGAGGACTTGGAGGCCCAAATATGCCTCAGACTGCAGACATGCTATTCTCTCTTATTCTTCCCATATGTGACTGCTGCAGCTCAAGCATCACAAGATTGCTGGGAAGGCACTGCTTTATTTCACTGGAGAACTGGCAACCTTCTCCTCACTTCCTATGAAAAACAGAACAATCAGGAGGGGTGGGAATGTTTGCATACCCTTGGAGGGAGGCAAATAAGCTCTGCTGGGATGGAAAGAGGCTGGCAGGGCTCAGGGTACCCTCACCTGCTCTAGGTCTCCAGCTCCCAGAGCCTGCCTGTGGATGCAGCATTCCCTTCTGCAGCTTTCCAAACCGTTAGGCAGGCATGGCCACAACAAATCCCTGGGAATCAAAGCAGCTGCAGAAGAAGTGGCAGGAGAAGGTCAGTGATCTCATTAGAGCCAGGAGGCCAGGGCCCCCAGCCACAGCGAGGTCCCAGCTCCACAGCTGCAGTGTGTTTTGATACCTGGCTCTGGCAGATTGCATAACTGCACCATGAGGTCACCATCCCTCCTCCTTGATCCTCGCTCAGAACAGGAGGTGGGGAAAAGGAAAATCACAAAAAAACAAACTCCAACAGCCACCAGGCACAGCGACGCACCCCAGCCTCTGGAGAACAACAGCCCTCCTCATTTAACTCCAGAGATGCTTGTTCCCAAACAACAAAAAAATGCTTGTTCCTGGGGACACAAGCAGGGGCTGTTTTCCGAACAATCACCCATGGAACAGCCCAGCTTTCCATAGCATGATCAGCAGTATATGCAGCCTGAGCATACATTGACATTTCGTGCTTGCCTTCAGAGCATGCGGAGGAAAGGCAGCAGAATGCTCTGCTGCTTTTGGGAGGTTCTGGTGAGAAGGAAAACCAGTTCATCCTCATTAGGCCAGAGATGCCAACCTACACCATAGTTATGAGCAGTGGGCAGATTTTTCTGCAGCAGCCACAGACCTTTTTGAGTGCCTGATGCAAGATTCCTATGTAAGATGAATACCCAGCTCTGCGTGCAAGGCTTTGCTGGCTAATTTGGCTCATTTCCCTCTGCAGGCAGAAGCCAGAGTTGTTTCCTACAGAGGGAGATTCAGAGCAATACT
The DNA here is from genome assembly GCA_013398275.1 of Promerops cafer. NCBI lineage: Eukaryota > Metazoa > Chordata > Aves > Passeriformes > Nectariniidae > Promerops > Promerops cafer. Next base: position 1,769,856 of record VZSE01014217.1, on the reverse strand, counting down.
TAGAGATGGTCTGAACAGCCCTGTGGAAGAATGTCCCCCTCTCAGCAAAGGTGGGACTGCAGGAGGCTCATTGCTAACTCAGCTACATAAGGGCTCAGAGCTGAAGCCTCAGAACACTGAAAAGAATTCTTGTTCTTTTCTACCACATCACAAATAGGCAGAAGTTTTAGTTCTCCTCTTTCCATTCTCTAATTAGGATGGAGTTGGATTCACCTACAAGATCTCTTACAAGTTATAGCTATGATCTATATTTTTAGAGCTAGAAATGCTTATGATGAATACTTTTTCTCTGGGCTTGGCAGCTCATGGGTACATTTGTTATCTGTCAGATTCCCAGACTGAAGTTATCACTACAGGAGTAATCCTAGCATTCACTGATTACTCAATAGCTGTTGCATGTCAAGGTGCAGACACACTTATGAAGTGGATAAAATGTTGGTAGAGAGTGAAATACATATAGAAATGTTAGGGAAGAGACCTAGGCCAAGGCACAAGACATTTTTTTCTTTAATTTCATTTACATCCAGGTGCTTTTACTAGAAACTTAATGCCAAGTCTTATTCTGAACTCTATCTTGACTGCAGCCCCACATTACAATATTAATTTCCTTCTTCTCATTTCAGTCTGAAAGGGACAAAAGCCAGATTGTTCTTCTATCAAATGATTTGAAAAATCTATTTAAAATATGAAAATTCAGTGCTTGGAAAGACCCACTTGACTAGGCATTACCATTACACCCATAAAGCAGAACTATTTTAAGCAGAAACCTCCCATAACTGTCTCATAAATTTACTGTGCTATGCTCACACAACAAATGTGATCCATGTCCCTATGAGAGCAGTCTGAACATTGGCTTTCTCCTTTCATCACAACATCAGCTTTTATGCCCAAGGAGGCATACAACATATCTAACATAACATCCACCACAACTCCTGGAATTCCCAGCCTTTTCTTATGGACCTTTCAGACTAATCCTTGCAGGGGGGGAAAAACAAAGCTAACTCTTGTGACTGGACACTCAGCAGACAAATAGAGATTCTTCAACAAAGATGCAAGATGCCCTATCAAATAAGATCCTTCATCTACACAAAGCTGCTATCCATGTTCTAGTTTGTTGGGTTCCTTTTTCAGAAAATACCCTCATTCAAACATACAAAAAAATGTAAAGCCTTAGAAAGAGAAACAAAGGCATCATTTAGAGTGTCTCCTCAGGCAAATAATCCTGAATATGATGGGACCATGGTAAATAAAAGTAAGGCAGTGTAATGAAGAGTTCAAGATGCCATGGTCATTTGCTTCAGGGCTTTAATAGGTCACATAGGTCTATTCTCTACTGGAGCAAGTTCTCATTAACAAAGTGTACACAACACACCATAGAAAATTTAACAGTAAATGATAGGGTTGGTGGGAACTGACAGGGGTGATGGGGCAATTTCCAGAAGATCAATCTGGTTTTTATTTTCTATAAATTGAGCAGTTTAAAGAAGCTCAAATTAAAGAGTAGAAAACATGGTCAGATTGTTTTCTACTGCTTGGTAACCAGATGGAATATATAACAAAACAAAAGCTATAGTCCTGCAGTAAAAGTTTACGTGTGGAGTTCAGTATAAAAATTGAACACCATTGAACAAGTTATGTATACCCATGGGAATCTGTAAAACGAATGTTCCCAAATTAACTTCATATATATCACCTCCCAAATACATCGGGGAGATTTAAATAATGAAATCCATATGCACCTTAGGTGCCCAAAACTGCTTTGTTTCATTCTGAAAGGACAAGGAACAGGAGAAAGGAGAATTGAAAGGCAATCCCATGCAAAATTTGCTGGCCACTTCCTGGGAAATAAACTTGAATTTTTAAAAGCAAACAAAACTCACACATATACATGTAAACTGGCCTGGTAAAAGAAGATCTGTTTGTGCTTGGACTTCCAGCTATGTGACCCTATTGTTTCATTCAGACACTTCAGATGTTTCACATGCTGGAAGCCTATTGTACAAACATATGGAGAAGGAAACATTCCATATGTGAATGCCAAACCTGCAAGTATTCTGTGTCACCATTACCCTGCTGCAGAGCTGTTATCCCAACCTTTTGGGAACCAGGTTGTTGTGTCACTAAATGTCATTAGCAGGTGGGAGGGCTTGTGCAGAAGACATGGGTAGTGATCCTTAAAGTGCAAGCAAAGAAAAACCCTCTCCCTTTCATACAGTCTTTTTAGCTGGGCTCCCACACGAGCCATTGCTGCAGCTGGAGCTGGAGCATCCAGGGGTCTGCGACGGTCCAAGTGCTCATCCTTAGTTTTGGATGGTATACAAACAGCAGCACTTCTCTCCACCTTGTTCTCCCAGGATTAGTCTCCTCCTGTGCACTCTGGAAAGGGAAATTTCCAAGACTCCGTCTTTGCCAGGATTTCAGAGCGCAGGATGCTTGTAAATTTTACTTCATTGCTTACACATAAGGAGGGACCATGAGGGCACAGCAGGGAGGGTTGGGAGAAAGCTGAAAAAAGTATCACAGATACTGCAGACAGAGGAAAAACTAAGCCTGGGTTTGTTGTTACAGGGTCCCAACCAGTGAGCAGTTTGTTTTCCTAAATAAATCTGCTTTGCAGACATCCTGTCTTCTTCCCCATTCAAGTTTCAACCAGGAAACCTGGAATAAGTTACTGTTGATTTTAGAGGCAAATCAAAGTGTTCAGCCTGCTAAGCTCGCATTTAAAGTTAGTCTTGATGAGCAACTCCTTGGGGCCCTTGTATTCAAATAGCAAAGTCTCGGATTTACCTGGCCTGCCCACCCATGCAGGTCTGGAGCACAGGAGGAAGTCAAGGGCATGGGCAGCCCGGGCTTTGAGCCTCAGTGCTACCAGTAAAGGCTTCATGTTTTCAGTCAAAAAATCCCTTTAATAAAAGCTCAGTCTCTCAAAACAGTGGAATATTTAATAACCAGGAGAGAGATGGACTTAAGTAGAACAAATGGATTAGATCTCCCACTGCTACCCTCAAATTAAGTACAGTACAGAGCAGGCACACTGTCCTTGGAAAGGCTGACTGACCAACTTTCTGGGATTTGGATCAGGCTGGACCTTCAGAGGCATGTCATCCCAGAGCTCCTGTACCCAGGAAGCTGTCATTATTGGCCTCCTTGGCACCTGAGCCTAGTTAAGCCCACTACACCTTAACAGAATAAAGAAATACAAATACTATGAAAACAGATCAGTAAGAGATCCATGAACTTCCGAAATCCCCTCCTAAGAGCTGAGAGCAGTTCTGAATGGAGGCTTGTGGCAGCCCATTTTGTTTAGCTCATTTGGTGTTGAAACCTGGCTGCTAATATAAAGAAATGAGAGGAGTAAAACACAGAATGAAAATGAGATAGTGTAGCAGGTTATGGCTTGCATGTAAAAAATTTGCTTTTGTTTTGCCACTTTGAACACCACCCACCCCTGCTTTCTATTGAAGCATAATGTGACTGCCTGTACTCCCCCAGGACCAAGGATTTCACATAGTTTAATAGTTTCTGTAATTAGATATTTGTGAAACTCTGAAATGCTCTGATGAAAGCTACTGTAAAAGTATTACCAACTCTTCTACCATGAGAGGGCTCCACCCAAACCCAAATACAGATGTTGTCCTCAATGCACATCGTTACTAATCCAAACCAGCAGTACTTATGGCCTGATTTAAATCCTCCTGAAGTCTCAGATGACTTCTGTGAGCTCCAGTAGGGCTCCAAGAACTCTAGAAAGGAAATACAGGCAAATCAGCCTTTGCTCCTCTCAAAATTGGAACCTCCTTTCCGTTGGCAATGACGTGAGTAAGGATATTCAGAATGAGCCATGGGGCCATTTGCTGCTGAGAGCTTGTAAGAGGAATGATAATGTTCTTACACTGAGTTTGAAAACCAAGGCTGACAGTCAGGCTTCTCCCTACTGCTGTAAAATTGTTATATATATTAACTCAAGTCCCTTCAGTGCCCTGTCCCTACAAATGAATTTGTACAAGAGGATGACTTTTCTATTTAGTACTTCCCATACTCAAGCAGGTATCTAAACATCAGGCTGAATATTCATCATTTATAGATCTGGGATAGTGTGTAAGGGGAAGAACTGCTTTACCAGACCTAGTCTAGCTGCACTACTGCTGGGTAGCCACTCTCTGGTACAAAATATGCCATGAGTTCTTTTTCTTTTTTAAGAAGAAAAGGACGCAGGAAGAAAGAGACCTGAATATTTTGCCACCATTCCTGGTCTGTCACACAAAGAAGCAGAGGAGAGAATAGTAATTATTGGTTACCACAGGAAAGTTTGTTTGCTGGGTCTTTGCAAACCAGTGCAACAGGATTGTTTGCTCCAACCTCTTAGATAGTAAAGAAAAAAAATTATTTCAGCGTTTTCACCCCAAGGATGGTTGGTATCTCTACCAGCACTACAGTCTTTTAGCTTCTTCTGCACAAAGATTACCCACATAATTCCAGAAATCTTCTGCCACTGGCTTGTTTCTCTTACCCTGGCTGCTCCTTACATTGCTGGCCTTGGTGAACAAGAAAATTACGGTTCAGCTCTACAGAGAGAGAATCCCCTGTGCTGTGCAGGACTTGAGGCCAGCCTTGTCCATCTTCTCAGCTTTCAGCTTCTCCAGTGCTTCCGTAATTAGAATTATCAGGACTAAAACACTGTGGACATTATTGCTGCTTAGCGTGAAGCTAACAAGGGAGCGCCAGATTTATAACACTCTGGCCAGACAGAATTAAAAAAGAGTTACAAATCATTGCCCAGTTCCATGGATATGTACTCCAGGATCTTATTTTGCCAGAGACTCCACGTGAACTTTAGCCTCTAGAAGAAATCCGCCTGCAATTTTCTAATTTAAATACCAGTCAGACCAGTGGCGGGATGTAAACTAACATGCATGAAAAATAAGGGTTCAATGACCCAAATCAATTATGTTTTAAGGGCACTGCTCTGGACTCAGTAGGAAATATTTTAAACAGGAAAAAGAACTAAATAGGATCATTCATTGAACTGACTTGGAAATGAGGCAGAAATTTGGTAAGTAAGAAGTTCAGTGCAAGCCAGCTTTATGAACCAAATTTAGTGGATTAAAAAGCTCCAGCAAAACAACAACAACAAAAAAAACGCAAACCAAAACTAGAAAAAAATGAACCAAAACAACAAAAAAACAAGTCCAGATAATTTTTAGACTCAAATAATGTTTCAGGCTCCTGGGTACTAAAGTGAACAGTGCAATAAAACAAAGCAATTCTCATGCCCTCCTTGAGCCCAGGCAGTTTAACACAGTTTACTTCCAGACATTAAAAAAAAAAAAAAAAAA
>VZSE01014217.1:1729426-1764505 GCA_013398275.1 Promerops cafer | reverse complement strand
AAAAAAAAAAAAAAAAAAAGTGGTTTATAGAAACCCTGAAACTGCACCATTATTAAAACAGTACAACCTGCAGGTCTTCTGTATAAAGTAAAAATAATAATTTAAAGAAAAAACAGCTTCTGAAGTTCAGAACCAGCTACTGTGACTGGATTTTTAAAGCACATACACAGAGGCTAGGGAGAAACAGCTCTACTGCTTCAGAATATATGAATATAGCTGCTCCCCAAATTGGCCAAACATCCAAACTCTCTGCATGGTAAACATCTGATCTGCCAAGATACATTGTAAACACAATAGGATGCAGTTATGGCAATTAATCAAGATACAAAGAAAACAGGAAAGACCTATCATTTTTCTGCTCCTCAAGCACAAAGTACTTTCACAAACAGTGAAAGTATTAATAGATATTAAGTTCACTGCCAACAAAACTTTCAGGTTCTTTGAAGGTGCCTTATTTGTCTTGACTGGTTTCATCTCTTGAGACAGAAATACAGCCTGGTGTGCGTACCCAGTTCTTTACAGTGATGAATAAAGCAAAAGCTACCTGGACCTAAAATCCTATTAAAGTGTTACTGAAATAACCCCCACACCTGGCAGCTTCTGAGATTGGAACCAGATGTGCAGTACATCTGGTAAAGAATGGGACTGCTGCTAACAAACACTGAGCTATTTGAGGGACATACTTTTCCAGTCCAGCAAGGCTCCAGAAAGACTTAGTAAAAGTTACATATTTTGCCTCTGCTTTTCTCAAGGCAGATGCTGACCACTGACAGATCTATTGTGTGCCAATTTAAAACCTTTGAGATCTTCCCTATCCTCCCGCCCCAATGAGAAGTGCATATTTTGCTGCTCCAGTTGCATAATTTACTGATTCAGCTGCATGCTTGGTTGATCTGGTAGGAGACTAGTACAGCAGTTGAGATTCTGGATACATTGCCAACTGTGCAGTGTGCTTTGTTGATCAGGGCTGTAGAATTTAATAGCTGAAATTTCATACACTTTACTAATCAGGCCACATTCTTTGCTAATTGAGGTGCATATTTTAGTAGTTGATTTTTTTTTAATCTTCCACTGATCTTGGGAAGGATCCTACTCCCTCTGAAACCAGCAGGAATTTTGCCATAGTTCTTGATGAGTAAAGGACTAAGACTTTCACGAGAGGGTCTAGGATTGCTAAGATTTCTTCTCTTAAACAGAACAAGAAAGGCTTGATTTTTTTCTTTAAGCCAGCAAGTGAACAGAAGAATACCAGATGAAGGATGGCACCAGCATAGAGAACTCCTCCACAGGGATTTGATTAAACAGATAATATTTAATGGACATACAGAGACATAATTTTGACTGTGTTACTGTTTCATCAGGCTTACATTCTTCCTTCAGGATAAACAAGCTGCTTATCTGCACATCTTGTTCCATTTGATACAGACATGCAGGAGGAAACATCATGCACCTTATCTTCAAATTTTCTTTCATTTGATCTAACTCCTACTTTTAAATTGCTGTAGTACTCGGCGAAGGATTCCAGAGAGAGCTCTACTTTGCCACAAAACATGTTGCAAACTTCCACGCTACCTCACAGCATCACAAATTTTCTCAGCTCTTACTGGCAGAGACCACCTTCCTGGATGAAAAGAACAATTCAGTTCCCTGTACCTCATGCAGACTTTGCCCTTGCCAAGGGAGTTTGTGTTATGTTTTTACATTGTTAACTCTAAGCCAGAAGACAAATAATTTCTCATAAATCGTTGAATACCTTTTTTCAACTGATAAATTGAACTACATTTGAACCACTAACTTAGAGTGGGATGTATATTTCTTTACTAGCATAGCAACACTATCAGTGTAGCCAAAAAAGATAAAAATAGTGATGCCTACGCAGCGCAGTGCAGTCCTTGATGAGTGAAGAGCAAGTGCAACTTACTCCAAGAAATAATAAAAACAGGGAGCAAGAGATGTACACACACGTCTGTTTGGACACAGAGTTCCCTGTCACGTTTAGGAAGATAAGCAACAGAAAATGCTTTTCATTCTGCAAAAGAAATTGTCCGGTATGTTAAGAGCCTATAAACAAGGTGATCAAAAGAATAATTGACACAGCAAGAAGTCAAGTCAGGGAAAGCAGGCGGGAGACTGCTGCTTCTTCATCAAGGAGGCAGTTTCTTTTCTGTAGTGCTATTGGTCAATACTTCAGTTACTGCCTGGTGTGAAATCAAACACTCTTGATTTCAGAGTTAGAGAACAATTGATGTTGACTAGGAAACATTAGAGAAAAATTAGGAAAAATTAGAGAGTTTGCTGATGCATTCAGAGTGCCACCATTGCCTTTCACCCCAAAATGCACAGCACACAGCCAGTACTTGCTCCTTATGACTGTACAGGCAAAGGTAGAAGAGAAGCAGCACAGGAAGGATGCAATAATTCAGGGAAGGAAGCAAGTTATGTAGTTTAATAAGAGAGGTATGCAACTGGATGAGGGTAAGCTTGCATTCTGCAATGCAATCCTGACTTGAAAGAGAAACAAAATACAAAGCCCCACAACCATACAATTCAATAGATCTTGGTAAAGTTAGTATTTCAGGGCCAGAAATGTGGCTTAATTAAGTTCTCACTGTAGCTATCTTCACTAGGATACCAGAGTGAGATAAAACATCTTCATTTCAACCACTGTCATTGCTATGTGTTTGTGCTGTGGCAGGGAATTACTTTATTGGGCAGAATTATAATGCTGTTTGCCACCAGAGAAAGCAACCCCACACCTTTTTTTTCTTTATATATACGTATATATGTAACGACATAAATGTATGGAATAATATTTTCTTATACTCTAGTGGCTCACGTTTTATAGAATTGTTAATCTCTACTGGAAGTGTCAAACCCTGGTTCTATCAGGGTCCATAGGAAAAGTCCCACTCCCCTCAGCGGGACCAGGACTGCTCATCCTTCCCAAAGCTCAGAGCCACTGCTCCGCGGCTGCTCCTGCTTGTGGGGTGCTCTGCGTTTCCTCCTCTGCCTTTCCACAGCAGCTCGGGTGCCGCCCGTGCTCAGCCTCTCTCAGCTCCCCGTGCCCACCTGCTGTCAGCTGTGCCCGGATCCCTGCCCTGGGAGCTGTACCTGTCACCTGCAGAGTTCACCTGCTCTCCCCGCTACAGCCGAGGTGCACAAGAGCGGGGAGAGCGAGCGTGGGGACTGTAAAACAGCACGAGGTATTTGGGCTGGACCCCCCAAGCCAGGCTGTGCCCGTGGCAGGGATGCCTTTGGGCAAGTGTTCTCATTTCTGCTGGGAATCCGTAGTCGTTGGGCTTTCACCGGATTTGGGGTCCGGCTGTACCGAAGCGGAGGGGCTGATCCGGAGTCCCGGAGCATCACGTCTCGCGGTGCCTTTCGCACTCCGACGCGAGTCCCCGGCCAGCCCTACACCCCAAACACCGAGGGGCAGAGGCCGAAGGGACCCGCAGCCGCCCCTGCCGCGGCCGCCCCGCTGCATCCCTCCTCCCGGTGTCCGCGGCGCATCCCTGGTCCCGGGAGCACCAGCGCACCCCTCACCCGGGCTGCCGGCAGCTCTGCTGCACCCCTGGCCCCGGGACTCCCGGTCCCTCCCCTCCTCCCGGCGGAGCGCCCGGGGCACCCCCTCCCCGTCGGGCTCGCCGCTGCCGCGCCNCTCCCGGCCCCTGCCCTCCCCCGGGGGGTCACCTGCGGCGCGGAGCTCGGCGGGGACGGGGCGAGGCGCAGCGGGAGCGGAGGGGGCTGGAGAGGAGGGGGCTTGGGAGCCGCGGGCTGGAGGCAGCTCAGCCCCTGCGAGCAGCGGCGGGAGCGGGCTCCTGCGGGAAAAGTTTCTCCTGCGGGGCCGTGGGAGATGAGGGGCTGCGGTGCTGGCACTGCAGAGGGCGGCTGCCCCGGGCAGCGCACCCGGCCGCTGCTCCCGTGCCCTGCCAGACCCTGGAGCCCAGTCAGGGGAGTGAACGGTCAGAGGAATGGGAAATAGGAAACGGTTCAGGTCTTTCCAAGCAGCTAAAAGCACCCTGGCTTCATCTGAGCACGAAGCAAGGGACAGGAAATATTCACGGGCATCCTGTGGGGCCCAAAGCACAGGACCTGCACAGAAACCAGCAGTCAGGGTACAGCAGCCACTTAACCTGAAGGTGATGGGAGGGCAAGGGACACTCCTTGTTTCTGATGCAGCTTTCTGGTTTACAGTCTCCTGTACCCCATTGACTCACACCACATCCTGCAATGGGTGTCAGATGACAATTTAATCAATGGAAAAAAATGGATAATACCTTCAGTTGGTGTCCAAGTGGGTGCATACAAGCATGAAGTTGGAGGGCTGGTGTCAAAGAAAACTTTTTTCTTCATAAATGCAGTCTTGTGTTGAATGCATCCTGGCACTGACCTCATGTGTAGTCCAGGCCCAGTCACCTGCTCCACGGGTTTGATGTCCTGATTGTAGGAAATAACACTTGAATCCCAAAGAAGTGAAACAGATCTCCACCTTGTGAGATGAAGCTGCCTGTTAGCCTTTCTTGGACACCTACAAAAAGTAACAACATGATTAGTCTAAGGCTGAGGGAGGCTCAGGGACAGGACTCTGACTGCTCACTGCCCACAGGGACTACGCTGCCTCCCTGGGAAATGTACATATGCTAATTTAGAAGTAGCCCTTCTATGGAAGGACACATAAAGAATGGCTCGATAGCTTAATTGGCTTGTTTATACTTCTTGCACTGAAAGCAGAAGATGCAAATAATTCTTTGTGTGATCAATTCTTATTTTATCCTTCCTTTTTCAGGGCAAACTCTGTGTAAAGGCTTTTTCTGGGCTCTGACCTTGTCAGTTATTTACTGTGACTGCTTGTGTTTGAATTTTGCTCCTCCTGGGTAATATTTCTTTGAGTTACCTGTCAGATGAAAAAAGGATATATCAGAGAATTTATAACTACGTTTTGTCTGTTCTGAGTAAACACAAAACCCAGGACACTTGGCATCCTTGGCAGGAGGGTTTTTCTGAGCAGAACACTTCTGCCTGAAGGGCAGTCTGGTCTCTGTAGCATGGCACTGTGGCGCAATGCTTTTTTCAACACTCAGTTAAATCTCAGGGCGATGTCACCAGAAATGTATGTTAAGCTTTGAAAAATCCCTGAAACAAGAAATCTACTTTTTTTCCACATGAGGTTCAGTGTGACAGGAGTAAATGCAGAGATTCAGTCTGCTGTTTCCTTATGCTGATACACAGTTGTTGATGATGTAAGTCAAGGACTAGCTGGCAGAAAAGGGCATTCAAACTCTGATTTTTTTCTTTGCTTGGACGTTCCTGGAATAATAATATAAAAATATCTAAATGAAAGAGAAAGAACAAGTCCAGGTCTAGCAGCTCGCTTTTTAAGGATTTTACACCCCTGTTATTTGGATTCCTTTCCAGGGGTCACCTGAGTGCAGGCACCCATCATCCTTTGGAGGCAAAGCGGGTGCTCTGTGGGGTATGCTGCCATTCCAGGCTGTAGGCCTTGGGCATGTAGCACAGACACAACTGTATGCTGACTTCTCATGTTTGTGTTTGCCCTGTTGTTTGCCTCACAAACTGTCAGTATGTCTTTGTTCCCTTATCTTAGCATCCCTCTGCTAGCAGAACCTGTCTACACCACACTACAGCTTAGCAATGATTTAGCATCTAGAATTAAGGATCAAACATACAGCAGTCTGCTCATAAAGTATTTTCAGCTCACGTTGTTGACCCTTTCAAACCATATTTTTAATGAGGATTATGTTTTATATTTATGATCTCCTTCCATGAGCAGGCAGGAGGACTCTGTCTGTATGGACTTGACCAACTTCCCACACCAGGCAGCCCAGAAGACTGGGTCCAAAAGGTGTCTGACTGCCCACTGAAGGTAATGACCACGAAGCCAGGCTTGCAAGTGGTACCTGCAAACCTCTTCCAGGTGAGCTGCCTTCCCCCAGTGTCACAGCTGCCTGTTAGACAGAGGTGTCAGGCAGCTGGAGGGAGACTGGAGATAGATTTACTGGGAGGATCAAGGAAGGACAGAAGGATAAAAGGCACTTTGCTTCCCGCCTAATCATTTTTTCCTGTCTCACATTCCCTACAGCCCAACATCTCACAGAGTTGCCGCACGGCCCAGATCAGAGTTCTAGTCCATTCTCACGTCAGGAAAGGGATTTACAGGGGCAACAACTGTGCACATCCCTGAACAAAGGCCAAGCCTCTTCCACAGTCATTGAGACATCTTTAAGAAAGTAAATATCCTGTTCTCTGTGTTGGACTCCCTGTTGAAAACTTCAAGGTTTTCATGCTCTTTTAGCAAGTCCGTCCAAGGACAGTGTTTCCTATTGTACTATGCCATTTTGAGAGCACTTGAAATGCTGAAGCAAGCACCAGGTTCAGTAGAATAGTGATATTTATGAAGTTAGTGGATAGGACTTGTGTGTGTAATGGCAGCACTTTCTTAACCAGTTGCTCCAGGCTGGGAAAGTAATTTCCAGGAAAAAAAATAACTAGAAACTTACTGCTTCCAGACTGGCAGCAAAAATCATTTATTGTGGGAAAGCTAAGCTTGAAACCACTAAAACCCAGTAATTTCCATCAACTCTCTGTCTACTGCACACACAGAGATACATGGAAAGAGAACTTTCTGAATTAATTTCCTGGAATATGTAAGGCATCTTGATACCAAAAGTAACTCTCCTCGCCCAAAGAGACTATTGTAGAACGTCCCACAGAAATGAATGCAGCTCTTAGCAATTTCTGTTTTTCAAAACAGCTGGTGTGACCAAACTGAATCCAGATTTAAACAGGAGGAGGGCATTGGCAAGATAGTTTCAGTAACAAGGCCTTAAATCTTAGTTTATTCTCTGTACACAAGAGCTCCCATCTGCAAACCTTATGGTTACACAACGTGTCTTTTTATGCTTTCCCAGCCTTCTCTTAGGTATAGTAAAGGTTGATTAAATCCATTCTGAGCTATGCTGTTATATCAGACACACCACAGTTGCATCTGTCTTCACTGTTTTCTAGAAATGAGTCAGGAAAGTAACATTTTAAATACTCATCCATGCTAGAAAAGACATGCTAAAAATTGCTTAGGTATAATGCTGTAAAAATGCTTCACATATATAAATGCTATGGGTAAATATAACATATAATTTAAATATTAAGGCAATGTTTAATAAAGTATGTTTCTGAAGACCTGCATTCTCGTTCCATTGTCTGTGTTTAATACAAAACGATCTTTTTCGTCAGTGGGTGTGAGATGCGAGCTGGATGCCTGAATCTGATTGCAATCTGCCAGTAATAAAGCTATTTTATGTGGTTAGCACAGGTTTCTTTTTTGATGAAGTTTTTGCAGACTGAGTGACACCCAATAATAGAAATATGTAAGCAGAAAAACAGGCAGTAAGCACAGGGAATTGGAACATCATGTTGTTAGTGGTTAGAGAACAAGAACTTCCCTAAGGAAATATTTAGAAAAACGTGTTTGTAGCTATAAAAGCTGTAAGTGGAAAGCACCATGCATGGGCTTTGTGCTGTGCAGAGAGTGCCACCCTCTGCTCCTGCAGAGTATGAAGCCTTTCTCTCCTGTCTGACTCTTCTTCTTTCACTAGTGCAATTCTCACACATGCAGTGAGTTACAAAATTAGCCAGTTGGACAGGAACTCTACAAATGGCCACTATTCCCTGGTAATTCTTTTAGTTCAGCTCTTTAATGGCATTATGGCCATCTTTTTTTTTTTCCCCTCTTCTCAGAGGAAAGATAAATAAATCTCCCTTTGCCCTTTAGGAACAAGGCCCTGTGGGTTCCTGAAAAAGACAATTTCGATTAAGCTCTCTCAGAGCTCACTTGGAGAGAAGGCAGCACTGCAGCTCCTGTATGCAGTCTAGTTGCAGGGTGAGAGAATGCTGCAGCTGGCTGTGGTTAAAGAATTTGTTGTGGTACCTTCTGATCTTTCTTCCTGAAGAATTAAAGAGTGCTCTGAAACAAGAACTCGAACTCTTTGGGATAAGCCATTGGCTCTTTCACTGCTGGAGACAGAGACTGCAGTTTACACAAGTTGTCTCCTGCAAATTTACTGGAATCCCTTCCCTTAAAGGAATTTGGGATAGTGTTTGACATTTTTTCTGGCTTTTTAAACAACTACCACAACATTCCTCTGTTGTGCTAAAAATTACATTATTGATGATAGACATCTTCCAGTATGAAGGATTCTCTTTCTCTTTTCTCTCTGGTTAAGCCTGTTGCAGCTTTGTGCCATGCTTGGGCAATAGTCTCCACACAAATGGCTATTCCTGTAGCTGGGGCTTTGGTGCTATGTGGCAGAGTAGCAAGTAAAAAAGATACTTTGGAGCTTCATGCAAGCATTACATTGTTCTAGAGAAATGGGATCAAAGTTTAGAAGCAAACATAGACAAATATTCCAACTGAAGAGAACAGCTACTTCAGTGACTCAACAATTGAGTTCTCTGTTAGTTACTGTTTTCTGGTTTTGAGTTCTCTGCGAGAGGCAAAACTCCAAGCTTTTACACTCTTAAAAGAAAATCAAAACCAGATCAAATGAAGATCAAGTATTCAAGTCTTCCTCACCATATTGTTTTTGACATCTTCTGTGGAAGAGTATCCAGTGAAGGTCACTACTAAAAATTTGAAACACTCATTCACACATGCAATTCTCATGGTTTCCTCTCATATCTCAGCAGAGCCTCGCTCTCTTTCACTCTGCTCCCCTTCACACATTCAAATCCCACATATGGTTTATGAGCTCAGTGCCAAACATGCATGCAGCCAAGGTCAAACTTCAGTTGACACTGGTGTTGAGCCACAGCCTGGGATTGCCCCTTCATAGCGGCATTTGGCTCAGGCAGCAGAACAGCAGGAGCTGTCCCGTGAGTCCAGATGCACTTTCTCTGGATACCTCTGACAATCATGCTGGGAGCCTCTCTTACATCTATGCATTTGCACTTTAGAACAGTCCTCTTCCTGTTTTTACTTAGCTTGCAAAGTAATGGTCTCTTCCAAATAATGCCTAGAGGGCTGTGTAATGTGTGCAGGAAAACACCCAGTTGCTGGCAATATCCAGGAGCTCGGTTAACAGGTTTGCAGTTCAAACAATATGCTGGTGTTTTGGTTTATCAACTCTCCTGACTTGTGGAACAGACTCCCGTCTTCCTAGAGAAACAGCTCAGAGGATTCAAGTTCATAATAACGATAATTTGGAAAGGTTGATAACAGAGGAATACCTGGCAAAGCGGACACTGTTTCCCTGGCAATTATATTTAGGGTGGCAGTATGATGCTAGCAGTAGTTTTCATTATGAAATTATGTGCTCTGATGTACGAGCTCCCAGTACCCCAGAGGACTTGAGGGATGCCCGGCGACAGAAAGACGCTGAAAACTCTAAGGACTGATTCATGAGGAAAGGGCCATCGGGAACGCTGAAAACGTGACATTCACAGGACATGTCGCTGGACTCTCTTGACTCAGAACGCTAATGCAGGAACATGAATTATGCAGATACACAATACTGCGAGGGGCGCAACACCTTCACAAAGAGATTTAAATTTTTACTTTAAGCACAACCTAATTTTAATTTATGCAAGTCTGTGCCAGCCCCAGGGTGGCGACGGACGAGCCCGTCAGACCCCTGCCCCTCAGCGAACCCCGGCACAGCCCCGGGCGGGCGCTAAAGCGGCCCGGCCCGAGAGCCGCTCCCCCTCCCTCCCTCCGTCCCTCCCTCCCGTCCGTGCGCTGCCGGAAGGGTCCGTCTGGAAAAGCCGCCGCCGCCTCTCCAAGGGCCCGGCGGACCCCCGCCGCCTCGGAGCGCCCGGGCNGCTCGGGGCTGCGCCGGAGACCGGAGAACCGCCCGGCCCGACCCGTCCCGGCTCGGCTCGGCTCCGCTCCGTGGGCTGCGGCCCCGGGCCTCCGGCTGCCTCTGCCGGCGCCCAGCGACGTGCCCGGCCCGGGGACCCCGCGACCGTGTCTGCCGGTGCCTCCCCGGTCTGTGACTGGGACCCGCTGTCGTCCTGGTTGTTCGTGTTTTAAGCAAAATCGGTGCCTTTCGTACAGCTCTCTCGCTGTTGGGTTATTGCTGTGTTCCTGTGGCGTGCCTACATCTGTGTGTGTGTGTCTGTCTGCTTGTGCACAACACAGGGATACGAAAGGACTCTGAAGCCAAAATACTCTACCGTTTAATATTGGGAATGGGTTGTACAGGAGAAAGCCATTCTTCATCACCTTCATTATTTAAACATGTTTTATGACGAGGACAACAAACCATCTTGTGTTGGCTGAATTTTGACAAGGAGCCAAAATCTTGCTTGCCTTTTGTCTGTAATTCCTGTTGGTCACCTGTCATGTAGCATCTATTTGCTGTATAGTGCCAATTCTAGGAGTTTTATTGAAAGCCTTATTATACTGAAAATCTTTAAAAATTAGTTACAAACCACAGTGAAGGTATTCATTTTTTTTTGTTTGGTGGAGGTTTCCCACATAGAAAGGTGCTGCAGGTTTCTGGCTCCTTCACAGCTCACCTCTGTAAGGCTCACCTACATAACTGTGTTTTCCTGTATGCCCTGAGCTGTTTGCTGCTTCAGTAACATTTTGGAGGTGATGGTAATGTTCCAGGGTGACCAGGGCAGTGTGGCACAGTAGCAGTTATACAAGTGCTCTCTGGAGATATGAAGGAATGTTGTTCAAAATGTTTGTGTTCATGTAAAAATGGAGTCAAAATATTCCTGATTTGACATTCTCCAACAACCCCCCCCACCCCCAGAGGTTAGATTAGGTAGATTACATATTCAGAGGTTACATCTGAATACCTGAAGAATCACTTGCAAATTCCATAAACTGTGTTTGGAAATCCTTTTCTTGGCTGGTCATAGGAGAAGGCAATGTTGAGCTGCAGTCTGGGCCATGTTCTGACTGCCAGCTTGTGCTGTAATGAGTAATTCAGAGTCTGTACAGTGATTCATACTTGTTATTTTGCAGACAAGTAAACAGTAATGATGTAATTTAATTTTTAAAAAGTTAAATCTAAATTCCATGCTTCATTTTAACAAAAGATACTGAAACTCATTCCTTTAAATTAAATATATGGTATGTTTCCATATATGTACTGTAATTTACAGAGGAGGATACTTCTCTGTTACTGGCTTTGTTCTTAAAGCAGTGGCCAAAAAGATCTTTCCATTAAAAGGGACAATGATTTGAAATCAGCTGTCTTGCTAAATATCATCTGTTGCATCGTTCTGCAGTGTATCAGTGCTGCTAAAATAGTGAGCATAAACAGATCACTTTTTATCCCCAAATCTGGACACTTGGTTGTATTTCATTGTCTCCGTTGTTACCGCATATCCTGATCCTGTCTGTGGGCACTACTTTATTTTTAACTCATATTTTCAGAGCTCTCATACATGTTTGTAAATTCACTGCATTTTGTTTCTAGAGGATGCAGCTCCTTGGTGATTACGACTTTGGCTGCGAGCTGTTTCCATGATGTGGCATTAGCAGCTGCCTGCTGCACACCAGCAGCTCTACAGCTCAGAACTGTGCTCTTGTGTGACATCTTGACGCTGTTCCTGCTGATGGAGAGAAAAGACTTGGTAGTTTACTTGGTGGCAAATTGTTGAGAAGAACAACTTTCCAGGGATCTGGATCATTTTTACCATGGACTCCTCATCTGTCCAGCAGGATGTTCACTTGGAGGGCAGAAGCAGTAATGGGGCTCCCACCAGCTCTGAAGAACTTCTGGATGGTAAAGCCAAGTCACAGCTAGTTACTACAGATGAAATTAACAGTAAGTTATTTAATATGCACCAAATAATTTCCTCGTCTTACCCAGGCTTTTATATAATCATCTGTGTTACTGTTCAGGTGAAGTTTTTCCTTGGGGTCAGGAATTTCTTGTACAGCAGTTTTAAGCAAGTTTGGTGAAATCTGTAGCTCTGTGTGTGTATAAAACTGGTTTTTTAGCTGTAGAACTTGTTCTTTTGAAAGGAAAACCAAACTATTAACTTAAATACTATCAGCTGTCAGGTGAGTATTTGTTGTTCAGGGTGTTAGTCTGTCTTCAGATAATGGTTCCAAGAGTGTACACCTGAAACTCTAGAATGATCAGTTCTGAAATGACTGTTCCAGAGTAAGCTTGTGACTGGAGTACTTCATTCTGGCAGAAGAAATCTTCCTAATAAATTAGATCACTTAGGCAAAACCCAAAACGTCTGGCTCTGCTTCCCTTTATGAGAGATAGATTCTGGCATGTATTCTCCAATTTATCTCAAGGTACCTTTTATACGTAGACAAGCTCTGTAATAAAATAATCATGCAGGTGCTTACAAGAAACTATTTAAGAGTCCACTTTCTGAGTAGATTATAGAAGTAAACTCAAGTTGGAAGGGAGCTGTGTGGGTTATCTAGTCCAACCTCTTGCACAGAGCACACCTAGTTCTGGAGCAAAATCAGGTTGCTCAGGGCCTTGTCCTGTTGAATTCTGAAAGTGTCTGTAGAGGGAGGTTCATCAGCCTCCCTGCCCATTCCAGTATTTAACTGCTTTCATTGTGAAAGGATTTGCCCTGCACTGAATTGAAATCTCCATGTTTCCCTGGCAGGAGTCTGGGGATATGTTGCTGTATAAGGATGTGGGGGTGGCTGGGTGGAGAGGTGTGTACATTGTGGCTGCGTAGATACACAAAAACATGGTGGCTCCTTGTGTAAAAGGAGGTGACGTGATGAGGCTGGGGCCTTCTGGTACCACAGGTTTGTCACCTTGTCACAGGCAGCAGGCTTTTCTTATGCTGCCCGTTATCAGAGTGGCAGAGTGTAGCTATGTGATGATTCATTCATCTTTTATGAAGCTGGAGATCACACCTTCCTGTCATCTCCTATGTTGGACAATCAAATTGTGGCTTACAAATAGATAGCGTGTCTTCCTACTGTTTCTGTTCTAATTTCATCTCCTTGCCCAATTGTTCTAAAAAGACTGCAGCTGTATTGACACTACTGCCTTTAAATTACTTTAGTGCAAGGAGTGTTTAGATTCTGAGTGTCTCCTGGCCTCAGGAAGTTGCCAGGAAACCATTCCCCCAGAATTTTGCTCCAGCATCTCTTTGGTATATGTATACCACTGACTGTTGTGAAGAAAAAATGTGAATAAAGTATAAACCTGATGCAGTTTCTGAGATGGGCAGAAATAATATTTGTATGAGCTGTCTTCTTATTTTTGGCTTCTTGTGGCTATTCTTAGCATTGACACCTATTTTAAATTCGGTTTTGCCAATATTCTACTTTTAAAATATTAGTAATTAAAAAGCAGTCTCTCCCTCTGTCCTCTGTTTGATTTTTGTTGAACTCACCCCTTCCATCATGCCTGCGACTGTTTTTGTGACAACATGTTGATCTAAATCAGAGAAGTGATTAAGGCTAAATGGCCTGCAATGTTGCCTGCATGACAAGCAAGATACTCAAAAGTATTTTGATTCAAATCTTAGAGCTGATGGGTTTTGGCAACCTAAGTCTGAAAGCTTTATATTTCTACCCAAATTCAGTTTCCTTATTCCATTTCTTCATTCAGTTTCCTCTGTGCTGGTTCACACTGAGCTGGCTTGAGGGAAGATGCACTGCAGAGATGGGAACTTGATGTTTTGCACTTGAAAATACTTTGTGATCATAAATGTTAAATATTTTCCACCATCATTAGGAATAAAATTTAAGTATTGCATGTTATTCCAATGAGTTGCAGTTACTTCAGTGATAGCGTGGTGTGGGAATGAACAGAAAGGCAGTGGCTGTTTCAGTGCTCTGCTCATTTGAGAGCTATAGTAATTAATTTAAAGTTAGATACACAGGTTTTTTGCAACAGCAGATTCATAGATGTTAGTAGTCCCCAGCCAAGTGAAATAGAAATGTGTGAGAAATCCAGAGTATTAACCTGTGAAATGTTTATTTGGTTTTGAATACACATTTTTTCCTGCTGGTAAAGAAAAATACTAGTCAGTGGGGATAAAATTGGTGTTGAAGTGGTTCTTGAATTGCATTTTAATTGGTAGGTTTATTATTTTGATACATATGAGCTTTGCTACTGTACTTTTGATGAAGATATCCTATTTGAAAAAATGTAAGCTCAGTTTAAAATTGAGAAATTGCTTGGGCCAGGCTGGAAATCGGGATGGTGGATCCTTTCTCCCCAGTGCCCAGCTGCACATCAAAGAGCTGAATCATTCAGCCCAGGCCTGCAGCTGCTGAGGCTTTCTTGTAGCAGATTGCCCCTCAGAGTTCCTTATGCTCAGTGTTTCATGCTTCTAAACCTAACAAGATTTTAAAACCTTTGTGAAGTTTTGAAGATATTTTATATGATGACTTTTGAGGCCCTGCTTGAGGGCAACATAGTAAAGCAAATGAAAAGTACTTGTTCTGGTCTTTTAAAGTAAAGAATCAAAAATCCTCTATGAAATTTCTCCTGCCACTTGCTGTCAGTAGCAGTTTCTATATTCATACAATGTAAAGGCAGTGGTGCTAGCATCGTATTTGGGTGGAGCTGTGAAGATGAATTAAGCTTGAAGTTGTAGCTCAGTAAAACTTTCTTTTCCAGCTACCAGTAATAATACCAACGAAGTGCCAAATGAAGAGGGAAGTCTGGAGATAAACAGCAAAGTGGATGCCTGCCAGAATGGGCCAGAGTCGCTCTGCCTCGACTCTCCTGGATCTTTTGATCCTACCAGCAGTGAGCAGGGTGAAGAGTCATCCCCAGGTGTGACTGGTTTCCATGACAGCCTAAGGAAGTCTCAGGGAACTAGTGCTGAGGGCGTAGCTCTTAGAAAAGAAGCTTTGCAGTCTCTCAAACTAAGTCTTCCCATGCAAGAAACTGAATTGTGTAAGCATCTGTTTATGATGGTGCCGCTGCTTTCTCTTGCTGCATAAAGCTTTTTACTCTGAGCCTGGCTCTGGACTCCTGTAACATCATTTAAGCTTGAACTAAACTTCATTTTTGCAGTAAACTTTTACTTAGAACTACAATTCATTTTCTTTCAGTAAACCACCCTCTGCTACAGCTAAGGCATGTGCCTTACCATTTAAAACTGGCTCTTCGCTGAAGGGGAATTCATGCTTTCTGGGGCTGAAGCTATTCTAATCTTCTTGATTATTAGAATTAACAGGTGACATTAAAAAGAAAAAGAACAGCAGAACCAGGTGATTTTAAGCTAAGGAAAAAAGGAAAGGAGAGAAGAGCAATGAAGGGGGGAGAAGGGAAAGCCTTTATATCAAAAGTGTCTAAAAGTCTTACTACAGGAAAGGTTTAATGTGAGTTAATAAAAGGTAAGAAAATGTATCTAGGGAACAGTTTTCCACTACTTGTGGGGAATGAGTGGACTGTGTAAGTCTTGCTTAGTTTTATAATTTTAGTACTGTCAGAAATGCAGGACAGGTGAGATTAAATCACAGCAATATTTTTTTTTCTTGCTGTGTAATCTCTTGTCATGTATCTGTGGAGGAACTAGAGCATTTGCAAACTGAGCAGTGGAAGTCCACAGGCTTTATCAGTGCTTACACAAGGATATATTTGAAGAGAGTCATTTGAGGTGCATGTCAGTGGGCTTTCCTTTTGTTCCTTGCTTAAGCATGAAGCATGTTGCTGATGGTAGAAGGGGCTTTTACCTTTTGCATCCCTTTTGCCTGTGTTGGAGTTTTCTGTTTGACTGTGGAGATACCTTTCCCTTACAGGCTCAGCAGAGTCTTCACTGCCATTGGAAAATGAAGAACAAATCAGACTTCAGGCAAGAAGGCGTTTGGAGGAACAGCTCAAACAATACCGAGTGAAGAGACACCAAGAAAGAGTGAGTACCACACAGCACATGCTCTAGATTGTGTTTTGTTGAGAAGCTTGAAAACTTTACCATTTCCGTGCCCTGAATTAAAACATTCAGTAGTTTGTTTACTCAAATGAGAGAAGGCATTTTATTTATTCTGGACAGGCAAAATTTGGTTCTGTTACCTCATCAGTCATGTACCATTTTGTGCTGCTTAAAATAGGGGAGGAAAAAACGGACACCAAACCTAAAGTAACCTAAATGTTCAATTTTGCCTATATTTTTCAGTTACCTTTTGGAGTCTCATACGAACATTTTCAACATCTGTATACTGAAGCTTGATAGGACTGAGTGCTAGTATAATTTACCTTGTTTATGAAAGGACATATGTTTAATATCAGTGTAAAAGTGTAGAGCTTTATATCTTAAGTTACAGCAAAATAAGTCTTTGATGCTATTTCAAAGTTAACATTCCGGAATTTATTGTTGACTCTCTGCTTCTTTTAGTCAAGTCAGTCTACATCCAAAACCCGTCCCTCCAGCACTCTGGATCCTGAGCTGATGTTAAATCCAGAAATCCTGCCAAGAGCCAGCACTGTGGCAATGACAAAAGAATACTCCTTTTTGCGGACCAGCGTCCCCAGGGGGCCAAAGCTGGGTAGCTTGGGACTTCCAGCATCCTCAAAAGAAAGAAGAAGCTCAAAATCTAAGGCCAGCAAGATCCGGTCCTTGGCTGACTACAGAACTGAAGATTCAGATGCTCGAAATGCTACTGGGAATTCTGTGGCTACCGACTTATCTGGGGGGGCTCTGACACAGAGCAGAAGTGGTCCAACATCAGTTGTTTCCGAGATCAGTCTGCCCTCGGATGTGGATGATCGAGTAGAGAATTCCTCCTTGGCAGGAGACACCATTTCTGAGATTGATGGGAGTGAAGTGGGAATGAGGCTGGATGGAAATGAGAGCGACAGCTCTACCTACAGCAGTGTGTCAGGGAAAGGGCTGTATAGCAGTTTACAGAATGCAGAAGGCAAACAGGACACTCCATATACAATAAATGGCCAGAAGATACATCCTGAAGCAATGGGGCAATTTCCTTCCATCAGTGAGGTGCTGCAGGCTGCGGCAGTGGAGCATCGGGCCCAAGAGCAAGAAGTTAATGGAGAGGTACGGAGCAGGAGAGACAGTATTTCTAGCAGGTGAGAATGATCTATTGTTAGTTAATGGTATTTTCTTGGAGCAGCCTATTACTTTTCCCTCCTACTAACTTTAGATCCCGTTTTAACTTACACTGTGATTGAGTCCGTTAGTAGCTCACAAATTCTGAAAGAATCTGAGAGGTCGCTTCACTTGAGTACCTATTTACCAAGTATATCTTTAGAGAAAGATATTTTTGCCACTGGCTGTGTTAAATGTACTGCAAGCAGTTGTTTCTGTCTGTATAGAAGGACTTCATTCACTGAGTCACTCATGAGCCTTGATCTATAAAATCTGAAAGTGTAGACTTGACTGGCTCAATGATATTTAGCTCAGTGATATTGTCCTTTTCCTAATCTATGCATGTACCTTTCAGACCTCACATAGTTAAGAAATGCCAAGAGTCTTGTCCTAGATATCTTATCCTCTTCAGCCCTTTGAGGATGAGATTTAGTCTCCTGAGCTTGTGTGTACATGACAGGTATTAAACTGATTCAGAAAGCAAGTGCATGATTGGTGAAGCCCTTAGTGTGCTTTTTATCAGTTGTCTGCAGATGCATGTTTAATACATCCTACTTTTGAAATTACTTCCCCCCCTGCCTTGTTGGAATAAAGTGTCATGCCCAGAGATGCTGAGGTGTACAAACAGTTGATGATTATTCTGGCTTAGATTTATTTCTTATGAAAATCAGAGAAGATCTTTTTCTCCAGATGCCTTGGCTGTACAGCAAGGAATCAGCATAAGGAATCCCTTATGCTAAATACCTGTTCTTCCTTCTTTTGCAGCAGCTGTTGGTATTTCTCAGGCACATTAAAGCAGTTACGAGAATAATTGTGGAGGTTTTGTGATCCCATCACTCCAGTTGTCTCTTAAAATGGGATCTGTAAATACAGAATATGATGAAGTCAATGATTGCACTTCTGTAAAATAACAAATATATGATGCCACACTAGACTGTAGTTGCTGCAAGTACAGGAAACTAAAGTATAAAACCTTAGTATGAATATAATTTCTTTCTCTTTTTAACAGAGGTTGTTACACTGTGTTCTGCGTCTGTCATAAACCAGAAAAAATGTCCTACAGTCTAAGCCACACAGAGTCTTGAGTACCTCTTCATTTCAGAGTCACTTTTCTTCAACTAGACAAGTGTTGTATTCTAACCCTGTAACTGCTTGTGCTGTCTCTGTCTCCAGTGTTTCTATGGAAAGCTCCATCGCAGGAACTCATGACGAGATGTTGCAGGTTATGAAGGAGAAGATGAGACTTGAAGGGCAACTAGAAGCACTCTCACTAGAAGCTAATCAGGTAGAAAATTAATTTGGAATTCTGTATTCAGCAAATCAAAATAATAATTAATTTTCAAGAGCCTCTTGCTCATTACTTGTGGAACTGTGTTTTGTAAAAACATTGTTGAGTAAGGTACTTTACACGAATGCCATGGTGGGCTGACCCTGGCTGGATGCCAGGTGTCCACCAAAGCTGCTCCGTCCCTCTCCTCCTCCGCTGGCCAGGGAAGAGAAGAAATAACAATGAAAGGCTCATGGGTTGTGATAAGGACAGAGAGATGGGGAACCTCAGCTCCAGAGCCTGGGGCACCTCCTGCCCCTCCCTCTGCACTGACCTTAGTGTCTGCAGAGCTGTTTCTCTCACAGTTTTCTTTCTTATCTTTGCTGTTGCTCTTCTGCTATTTTTTTTTCACTTTCTTAAATCCCTCATCCCAGAGGCTCTGCCACTGTCACAGATGGGCTCAGCTTTGGCCAGTGGTGGAAAAGGGGGAAGTTTCTGCCAGCTTCTCACAGGGACCACCCCTTGAAGACCCCCAGTACCAAAATCCTGTAAACCCAATACAGATGATAAAGAGGATAAATATAAAGTTGATAAAGTCTTCAAAGAATACTTAAAAAAAAAAAAAGAAAAACGTGGGGTTTTTGTATGTTTTTTTCTTAAGTCAAATTAAAAGAGAGACAATAAATCCGGAGCAGTGTTAGCAATGTCTTTGTAAGTATTTTCTCTTTGTTTCAATTTATTGTATAGTACTTCAAATAGAAAGCATTCTTCCTTAAAGCGTGGAAGTATGTGTTTTATGAAAAATCATGATGGGGTTACTGACATATAATGCTCTATGTCTTGTATTTCCTTTCCTCTATTTTCTTTGACTATTTGAAATACCTGATAGGTGAAGTGTTGCTTTAAAAAGAATTTTTTACAAGCAAGTGGTCTTTGCCTTATCAAAGCCATTTTGCTGGGCATCTTTTTTAGTCAGCCGTTCATATATTTTCTCACGAGACTCCTGTGTTTTGATTTTCTGGATGCATTCAGGCTCTCAAAGAGAAGACTGAGCTACAAGCCCAACTTGCAGCTTTGAACATGAAGCTTCAGGCACAGATGGAGCACAGCCAAAACAGCCAGCAGAAGCAGGAATCCCTGAGCTCAGAAGTGGCCACATTAAAGCAGTCTTGCTGGGATCTGGAACGAGCAATGGCTGACCTGCAAAATGCTTTGGAAGCAAAGAATGCCAGTTTGGCTTCTTCAAACAATGATTTGCAGTTAGCAGAGGAGCAGTACCAGAGACTCCTGCAGAAAGTTGAAGATATGCAAAAAAATGTTCTCACCAGAGACAGTACAGGTGGGATGATGTAAATGTATTTAAAATTTGTTGTTCCATAAATGATTTTATTTCAGCTTGACTCTGAAGTCCAGGAAGAAGAAGAAATTTAAACTTGTGTTTATTTGATATCATACTAATAAAATGGTCTGAATTTTAAGATGGTTTGTTTTGATTTTGTGTCACAGAAGTGTCACAGTTTGCAAGCTGCCACTGCCAGCCTGGAGAGGGAGGCATAAATATTTAGTCCAGACAGTGGCCTGGTTGTTTCTTTGGAAAATTGTACAAATGCTGATTTGTAATGATGACTCTATGTGCCAGGACACCTACTTCCTGATGTTTAGTTACTTCATATTTTCTGCCTCTAAGGAGCTGTGAATGCTTACAGAAGTGATTCATTTAGTTTAATTTTATTCTGCTTATGACCTGGTACTTTAGATTCTAGCTCTTTGGCAGGAAAAGCCAATCTTTATATTATTAGGCATACCTGCTTTTGTTCAACAATAAATGAAAAAATAGAAAAGACTACCAATATAGCAATAATCCTTGCAAAAGTGTGCATAAAAGTAGCACAATGGGGTGTGTTAGTCCAAGTTGTTTATTTTTGCTTTCCTAGTTCATGACCTGCGGCAGCAGCTGGCTTCCTTGCAGACCCAGCTTCAGAAGGTGCAGCTGGAACGGACCACACTGACCAACAAGCTGAAGGCATCTGAAACAGAAATCACATCTCTCCAAAATGTGAGGCAGTGGTACCAGCAGCAGCTGGTCCTGGCACAGGAGGCTCGTGTCAGGCTGCAGAGTGAGATGGCCAATATACAGGTATTGTGATTTATTGCATTTGGGAGAACTGAGAATCTCTTCTTTTTTTCAGTTTTATCCACAGAACAGCCTAGTGGCCTTCTACAATGGCCTGACTGCACCAGGGCCACGAAAGTAGTAGCTGAAATAAGGCACACACAGTTTCAACATGTTTTTTTTTTTTTTCCCCCTGAAACTCTTAAATTCTGTTATTAATGGTATTAATCTGTGATTTTTTTCCTTCCTTTAGGCTGGGCAGATGACTCAAGCAGGGATGTTGGAACATCTCAAACTAGAGAATGTGGCCCTGTCTCAGCAGCTGACTGAAACCCAGCACAGGTCCATTAAAGAAAAGGAACGTATTGCAGCACAACTACAAAATATTGAGGTATGGTTGTAGATGGTTTTTGTGAGTTATGTTCTGTCAAGATTCTGTATTTATGTTTTGCAAAATCAAGGGTATTCTGGCAAAGTAACATAGAATTCTTACAAATTGGTTCAAATCCTTCATTATAAAAGCAGTAAATATTTCAGAGCAAGTAAATTTGCATGGCATAATGAACAATAAGAGGGAACAAGGCCATATATTTCCCATTCAAAGGTGATACTTGCTTTTTCAGTTCTGGTATTTGTTTTTAATTGAACTTTGAAGGCAAATGTAAATGTTGTCCTTTGCCCATCCATGAACTTGCTCAAGAGGAAACTTAATTGAAAGTTAATCTCAATCAGTAACGTGCTTTTTTAAGTATGTGAAATTGTTCAGTAATCAGGTTTGTCCTTCCTTCCCTCCAGTAAGAAAAGTTTGGTAAAATCTGAAGTGCAGTATGGTCACTTCCAAAGCTCTTAGAACCTTAAATTCCCCTGATTTTCAGTGACATTCCTGCTTCTGAGTCTCAAAGGAGAGTAAAGCAGCAGGTTAGTGGAAGCACCCCATCTGCAGTGTTACTGACAGCTTGTATAAATGACAGGACTGTTGCCTGGGCAGCTACAGCGTCCAAGGAATTCCTTTTGGTTTAGAATTTTCCCAAACAGCTTAATTTTAATAAAGATTCTTTTTCTTCATGTCTTGCTCATCAACTGAGAAAGGACAAGGGTGTTATTTAATGGGAATTTAGATTGTCACAAGTATGCAAGACATTCACTATTATTCTAAGGTGTTTAAGTATAGGAATGAGTGACTTCAGTAAAAGCATACAGGTGTGTAAGGCAGGCATCAGAATTATTTTTGTGTTTCTCCTCTACAAATTTTCTTGATAATTTACTTTTCTCTTTTCCTATTTTTTTTTGCTTTTTCCCACTCCTTCCCCTCCATTGAAAGAAGTTGATTCCATGCTTTTTCTATGCAGGCTGACATGTTAGATCAAGAAGCTGCCTTCATGCAGATCCAGGAGGCTAAAACCATGGTGGAAGAAGACTTGCAGAGAAAACTAGAGGAGTTTGAGGATGAGAAAGAACAGCTTCAGAAAATGGCTGATTCTGCAGCAACATTGGAGCAAGAATTGGAACAGGTACACTGTTGTTAATCAACTTCCCAGGAATTTAAAGGAAATAATTGTTTGGTAGAAAAAGCAATAGTAAATAGATACTGAGCTCTAAACTTCTTTTTGAAACCTGAAAGATTTCTGCAAAAATGAAGTGCATATTAAAGTCATTCTGTTCCAGGTGAAAAGGCCTTTTTTTCCAACCGTGTCAGTAATAATACTTTTTAAAAATTTCATAACTACTGTCTTGTCAGATGCTGGTTTTTTTTAGTGAATTCAGTATGTGATTATTGTAAGTATAGACAAGAACCATAGATCCATGTTCAAAGTTGTTAGGAAGTCAGGATATCATTACACACATTTACACTTACAGAGCCCTGCTTTAACCTTGTAACCTTATGCAGGCAGTATGTCAGGGGCTGCAGGGACATGATGTGATAGCTCTGTGGACACATTTTTCAATTAAAACTTTCAAATACAATGAATATTATGAATATTTTAGGTTTGTCATCCTGGTCATTGCTTAGCCTGTAAGGTAACAGATGCTGCTCAAGGCAGTCGATACAATTAACAGAGCAAATACAAGTGGCCTAGGAAAGTTAAAAAATATTTTCACCTTCTACTATTTTCTCCTACAGGCTAAAGTATTAATTATAATACTTGATTTTTATTAGAGTGCTTTTGCACAGATAACCTTTGTTTTGTATTAATTTAATCTTAAAATATTTCCTGTCAGGTCAAGTTGACTTTGCATCAGCGAGATCTGCAGCTTGAATCCTTGCAGCAAGAACACCTCGACCTGATGAAGCAATTGACTGTAGCCCAAGAGACACTGCACACCAAAGAGCAGTCCCTGGAAGACCTGCAAACACAGTATGATGAACTGAAGGCCAGGCTAGAAGAGTTCCAGAGTGATGCTGCTTCTAAAGAAGACACGATCCAGTATTTGCAGAACGAGAAGATTGTGTTGGAAGTCGCTCTGCAGGCTGCAAAAGCAAGTAAAGAGCAACTTGGTGAAGGAGCAACACGCCTTGGGGAACATACAGAAGTAACATCACAAATCTTGGAGCAGCTGAAGCAAGAAATGGCAGTCAAGTCAAGCCAGGTAATGATCTTTCTGAAATCTTACCAGTTTTGAAACACAATGATTTGGAGTACAGGTCACAGTTTGGGAAGTAATTTTGTAATGTGCTCTTTTCTGTGGCACTGTGGGCCAAACATCTTTCCTATGTAATTTGGTTCCCAGAGTGGTGACCTGGTGAATGCATTTCTGTATAAAATGTTGTGTTATCTAACCATTGAGATGCTTAGTCAGAAACAGCATCCTTGTTAGATTAGGCAATTGTTACAAATCAGACAGATAAGCTCACTGAAGAAATCAGGTATAATATGACATTTGGCACATAAAGCAATGTTTGCTTTTTCCCCCTCTGGCAGGTGGAAAATCTACAACAAGAAAATGCCAGCCTCAAAAAACAGCTTCAAAAAGTGAAGGAACAGTTCCTCCAGCAGAAGGTAAGTAAAACCAAAGAAATTTCAGATACATAAACCCAAGGAATTTTTTACAGGGAAGGAATGTACTTCTGGGGACATTTTGAGGATATTTAAATCTATTTTTGGTATCACAGAACTTTGTGACATTAAAATACAGAAACCGTATAACTTTCCATTGAATTTCTATCTGTAACTAATGTGAAAGCTGATCCCCCAACCAATACATGCTTTGATAGGGCTTTGCTAAGTGACCCACCATAGAAAATCTCTGTTTGGTTTGTTGATTAGGTTTGCTTTTGCAAAAGCACTCATGTAAACGTTCAAGTGTTGTCATGTCCTTGCAGCCTTGAAAAATAATAGTTGCTTCAGTAATTAGACGGTAAATAAGTGCTTTACTGCAAATTTTATTCTGAATTTACACAGTTTTGAAGCAGTAATTTGAAATGGATATGTCATTAGTGTTGCACATATACATATCTTATTTATAAGGTGGCACCATTAATTTGCTGCTTGATTGCTTATTAACCTAACGTCAGAGTTTGTTTTAGCTTGTTATGTTTAAGTTTGGGAAGGCTGTTTAAACTGTCAGTCATAGTTAATCCCTCTTCTCATGGCAAAAGTTACTAATTGTGTGCGTAGGATAGTTAATTTCTTAAAATTAGTTTGGTTTTTAAAAATGGCACATAATGCAGTTTCCATACAGAATGTGAAGAAGAGTATCCCTTACTGCAGAGAACCCTGAGGTGTTTCATTTAATGAACTGTTATTTGATATCTCAGCTTGCATAAAAGCCTTTGAACCAGAGTAAATATCTTACAGAAGCTGATGCTGGTTTGTATGACATCCCCACCCCCTCAAACTAAAAGAATATCAATAATCACTTTCTAGTAAATGAGTCAAAAATTTGCAAAGCTGAAACAGAAGTGACATTGTCCTCTTGAAACTCTTGTGTGCAAGGTCATGGTGGAGGCTTATCGAAGAGATGCGAGTTCCAAGGATCAGCTCATCAGTGAGCTGAAAGCTACAAAGAAGCGGCTGGACTCGGAACTGAAGGAGATGAAACGAGAGCTGCTGAAAGTCCAAGTTGAAAAACAGTCACTGGAATCTGAGCATTCCAAACTACAGAAGGAAGTAGCTCAGGTTCACCAGCAGATGGTGGAAATAGAAAATCACCTCCAGTCAGTGCAGAAAGAACGAGATGATATGGAAACACGCCTACAGGTATGGAAGGTGTAAGGCTTGGAACTTGGAGAGTGTTACATCCAGGATACACTGCTGGTTCTATTAACTTTGGAAAGAAGCAGAATGACCACCTGCAAGTTAATGTTCTTGGTTATATATTTAAAATAGTTTAGACATTTCCACATATACCTACCAAAATTCTGTAAATGCATGACTGCATACTAACATCTCGTGTAAGTAAGTGGGGAGAAGCACTACAGGAGTGGTAGAAGACTGATGTGGAAGCAGCTTCCTTGGTCCTAAACTGAACTCCATCTGAGAACAAAATCCAAACATTGCTCATGTGTGTTAACAGTGGGAGCCTCAGAGGGAAGAGTTAAAGAGGAAATAAAAGGGAAAGAGAATATGGAGAACTGGAGAGCAATTTATATTTAGAGATGGAAGTAATTTTGAAATTTCATTATTTTTCTGTTATAATCAAACATGCTTTTGTTCTTACACTCATGGGTCTTCTTTTCCTTCCTGTTAAGTCTTTGCAGTTCGATAGGGAGCAAATGGAAACTCTTGCTGAGGCAAATCAGGCATTAAAACAACAAGTAGAACAAATGCAAGAAGAAGCAAAAAAGTAAGTGTTCTTCTAGCACAGACAAAAAGAACTACAGCATTTGGTTTTCATATTTGGCTTTCAGATGCTGGGTTTTGTTGGGTCATGTGAAAAGTTAATCTTGTAGTACTATTTGTCAAGCAGCTTTTGTTTTTACATGGTGTTTTCCTTTCACACACCAGGGCCATTACAGAGCAGAAACAGAAAATGAAGCGTCTCGGGTCAGACCTGACGAGTGCTCAGAAAGAGATGAAAGCAAAACACAAAGCCTATGAGAATGCAGTCAGCATTCTCAGTCGGAGGCTGCAGGAATCTCTTACTGCAAAGGAATCTGCTGAGGCAGAGCTGAGCAAACTAAAAGCACAAATTACTGATGGTGGGAATGACCAGATTGCTCAGGTATGCAGATGTCCTTTGACATTGTACAAAGACAGAGCTATAAGTCTTGAAATACTATTTCACCCTGAAGTGATGAAAATATTTGGAAAATAAAGCTAGATAAGAACATGGTGTCAGGGTTCCGAGCACTGAGAACTTCTTTAACTATATTTGAGAGAGGTGATTTGGTAAGCTAGATTTACTGATTAAATTTTTATTGTTGGTTGTTTTCTTGGTGGAATTTTTAAAGATTTTTTTTTTAAGGGTTGGTATCTGAAGGTTTTCCAAGATTCTAGCTTACTGCTTTTTTCTCATTGACAGCTACAAGCTTTTCAAGGTAGCCATAGCCTCTTTATATATGTTAGGCCTGTAATAAGAAAATTAATTTACTGAGGGAAGCTCCAGTTTTTTGAGCCAATGGAGCAAGATATCAAATGCACCAACAGCAGTAGCTGGATGCAGAGGTAGAAAGCTCTGAGCAAGAGCTTTAAATTAAACACCTTGTTTCATATTTGCTAGAGAAGCAGGCTTTTTAACCAAAGCAGAAGTGACTCCTGAAACCAGGTGATGCACTAATCACATGTGACCCCTTTGTCTTAAGGAGAAGATTCAAGCTCTGAAGACAGAACTACGAGCTGTGAGCAGCAGTAAGTTGATGCTGGAAAAAGAGTTGCAAGAAGTGATTTCACTGACCAGCCAGGAGCTTGAAGAATACAGAGAGAAAGTGCTGGAACTTGAGGATGAGGTGATTGCTTGAATTTGCTTGGTAGATGGGCGTATGACAGTAAATAGTGCCCGAGAGACAGGGAAAAAATGTAGTACCAAAATTTTATTCCAACAGTGGAGAAAATCAGAATCATGGTTAGGAAACATCATGTCAGTGGTACTTGCAAATTTTGTTGCTTTGTGCTGGTTATTTGTGGTTTCATGAGTCATTGGCCTATACGGAAAGAGGATGAGAGAGAGGAGTGGTTCCTGTATTAGATACCAGCTGTGTCTGGTCATGAGACAGTGAGCATACATGAATAATTAGCTTTTGGAACCACTGGGAATCATGGATCCCCAGTGATGCTGAGAGCCAGGTGATGGTGTTCAGTTGTAGAGTGGCACAAAAAAAGTACATACATCAACTACTCTGGATCTGCACCTGAACAGTACTCCTGGATTCTTCTTTTTAGCGAGCATTTTAGTCTTCCAACAGGAAAAAATACCTAAGTGAACTTATTTTTTAGTGTTCATTTAAAAAGAAAAAAAGAAAAGAAATGAAAAAAGAAATCCCACTCTGGAAAAACAAGATGCTTAATGAGTTTAACTCCACAATTTTTTTGTGATAGTAGCCTGAAGCTGTTTGGTTATGTTTGTTTGATTTATGTTTTTCTTTGTCTATAGCTTCAGGAATCTAGAGGCTTTAGGAAGAAGATAAAACGTTTAGAAGAAATTAATAAGAAGTTGGCCCTTGAACTGGAACATGAACGTGGAAAACTTACAGGTCTCAGCCAGTCCAACGCTGCTCTGCGGGAGCACAATAATATCCTCGAAACAGCATTAGCAAAAAGAGAGGCAGACTTGGTACAACTGAATCTACAGGTATTTGACTTCTTGATGTAAAAATTTCAGAAAGGAACTGGCTCATAGGATACAAAGTTGGTGCATTTTCTCCATCTCTGGGTCCCCCGTGTCTTCCATAACAGCATCAATATGGGGGCTGCACAAGAGATCAGAAATGGGACTTGGCACTAAACAGTTTTCTTTAGGAAAAAAATTAATAAAATTGCATTACAATATTTGCAATAGTGAAATGTAGGTAGTTGGAACATACAGAATCCATATGTGTTACATATAGATTCATTGAGATAAATCATTTTTATTCCAGTAGTAATACATTCACGTGGACATAGGCAATGAGCTACCCTTAACCATCGCTATTTGTAAGGTTGAAGGTACTGTGTGGAAAGAGTGATGAGTGAACAGCAGAGGGTTGTTCTGCAATCCCTGCATTGGCTTGTGTTTGTATTTCCTCTACTTCCAGTGAGCCCACACAAAAAGTGCATTCGTTTTTGTGATGTGTTACAGGTTCAGGCAGTCCTAAAGCGGAAGGAGGAAGAGGATCAGCAAATGCAACAACTTATTCAAGCTTTACAGGCTTCCCTAGAGAAGGAAAAGTTAAAAGTTAAAGACCTTCAGAAGCAGGTAATGGCTTATATTTTATTTACTTACAAAGTGATATAAAGGTATTTTAAAAGTATCTCAAAATGAAATCTGTGTTTTGTAACATACTGCTTCCTGCAGGGGGTCTGTCATGATGGTCTGAAAGATCAGATGATGTCTTCTCTGTTGAGTCCTGTGTTAAGCTCCCTTTATGATTCACCTACAGAGACAAAACAAAGTAAAACTGCATCTTCTTGTCCTGTTAGGAAGCAGCAGCCAAAGCAGATGCAGCCCATAACCGGCGGCACCACCGGGCAGCGATGCTGGAGCTCAGTGAGATCAAGAAGGAGCTCCACGCCAAAGAGCTGCTGGTCCAGGCCCTGCAGGCTGAGGTGGACAAGCTGCAGTAAGTGTCTCAAAAAGAACAGTAATTAACACAAATCCTCTGCATGGTTATGTCGTTTATAGTTAACTGGCTAACCCAGTGAAGTTCTTGTTTTAAAGAACAGATTGAGTAACTGCTGTGTCTGTTAATCTTGCTGTGCAGGGTAGAGGACGAAAAACATTCCCAGGAGGTCTCTCAGTTTCAGCAAGAGCTGGCAGAAGCCAGATCTCAGCTCCAAGTTCTGCAGAAAAACCTGGATGACAAACTTAGTGAACAGCCTCTAGTAAGCCAAGAGGTAAAAAGTGAACACTTACTGTGTTTATCTGTATGCTATTGCGTTGTATGACTTTGTCTTTAATTCAGCACATTTAATGAAGTTTTGCTAGATTTTCTTAAGAAGGTTTTCGTGAGACATAAGAATATATTTTGGATTTTGTGGTTGATTGCNTTTTTTTTTTTTTTTTTTTTTTTTTTTTTTTTTTTCCCTGGTAGGTGGAAGACCTGAAGTGGGAAGTAGAACGAAAAGAAAGAGAAATTGAAACACTTAAGCAGCAGCTGGACATGACTGAACAGCGCAGCCACAAGGAGTTAGAAGGGATACAAGTTGTCTTGCAGGTATTTAATAGAGCCAATTCTGATGGATTGGAATTTTGATTGCTGTAGGGGGATAATTAAAACAATATTTTTATTTTTTAAAAGCATACTTACACTTTTTTCTGAATTTTTATTTTGACTGTGCTGTTAAGTTTGTATTTCTTCAACCTCTATGCCATTAAAATAGGCTACTTTCTTTTAACCTAACTTCTGATTTTCTGCCATGGCAAATTTGTTTCAAACAGCAGTGTTGTGTGTTGTTTTTTTCTTCTAATTTCCTCTGGAAACTGGAAAGATAATAAAAACATTAGTTAGCTGGAATTTTTATGCTGTTTCTCTACATCACACTGATTCTCTTCCCATTTAGAACATCAAGACTGAGTTAGAGATGGTGAGGGAAGACCTGTCAGTGACTCAGAAGGATAAGTTTATGCTGCAGGCTAAAGTGACTGAACTGAAGAACAGCATGAAGTCACTGCTGCAGCAAAACCAGCAGCTGAAGTTGGACCTGAAGCATGGCAAGATGAAGAAGGTATTCAAATAGGAAGAACACATTGTAAAGTACAGGAAAATTCTCTGCTAATGCTCTTAAATAACCTAACATGAATGTGCCTGTGATTACTGCTCCACAGTGCAGATGTGCACCAGTGGTGTGATGTGAGACTCTTTCTAGGTGGGAAAATGATATTGATGAAATAATTATGTTTCTGACTCCTTTATTTCCTTTAACCAGAGGAAAGAACTGAAAGGTGAGAATAACTCTTCCAATCCTGTGACTCCAGTCAAGATTCCTGATTGCCCAGTGCCTGCTGCCTTGCTGGAAGAACTTCTGAAACCAACAGCTGTGAGCAAGGAGCCTCTAAAGAATCTGAACAGCTGTCTCCGGCAATTGAAGTATGGCCTGTTACTTTAAACCATATTAAAGAATCTTAAAAATGTTTTCAGGAAACCAGTTGCCAGCATGAGGAAAAAAGGATTTGTGAAATTAATTCTTTATTGGGACTATATTTAGGACAGTAGGATGTTCTGTCATTGTAAGTGCTTGCTTATATGGTCATTGCCATAGTGAAAGAAGACTTCACAATAAACTAAACAAAATGTCCATCCTGAATTGTACACAGCAGAAAAAACCAGAAACAGCTATTAATATTTTTTAATTAAGCATATTGTATTTGTTTTGCTCTTAAAGAAGATAGTTCCTAAGTTTCTTGTAGATTTCTTTCTCTTGTATACAGCTATATCTTAGGTAGTCTTGTAGGAGGTATCAAGAATCAGAAAAGTAATTTTTTTGGTCTTGCATTTAACAGTTAGTTTTCTGCTTGCTAATTTTTGCTTTTTTTGTTCTCAATCCATTCAAAGGCAAGAAATGGACAGCCTTCAGCGCCAGATGGAGGAACACACCATTACAGTACATGAATCAATGTCTTCATGGACTCAGATTGAGGGCAAGTTAATGGACCTTACTTCTACAAGTCCTACAACTGCATCAGACCAGCAGGAGACTCCCACTGCAGATGAAAAGAAAGAGAATTGTAGTCTTACTGACAAGGAAGCTTTGACACTATAACCTCCTTATCAGTTGTCTTTCTTCCTATTGCTTTAAGTATATAAACAATTCTATATAAAAATTATTTATTTCATTTTTTAAATGGTGTTCAGAGTTCTGCTTTTGCCTGTAGAAGCAAAAGGCACTGATTTGAGAAACGGATGGAATAGTAAATGCAGAATGTGCTATTCTAAGGGTTTATTTGAAACCTTGCCATAACAATTCTGTCATGTTGGGCACTGCCAAGTGGTGACTCTAGCTCATTTGAGGGTTTAGTAAGAGATTCAGATGAAGGTTTAAAATGAGGTCAGAAGGAGCATCTGTTTTCAAGTATGTAATTGTTCAATCTGGGTGAGTTTGTTAAGGAATTACTGTTAATTATGTAACATGTAGGTTTTCTGGTTTGCGGTTTTTTTAATTTGTGGGAGTAGGATGTATTTTTTTCCCCATCTTGGGTTGTAGCCAAACTACAGAGAAAAATAAGTTCTCATGTTCAGCCATTAGCAGTGGTTGAGAACTGGATATGCTGAGTATTCTCATGTCCCTCCTATAATCTCTTGTTCTTGAAATTCACATTATAGATACCTGTATTTGAAGGAAAAGAAGTCATTGTAAGCTATTTCCAGTTTTGAAGATGACCTCTGACCTATAGGAGAAGAAACAAGACTGTAAAGAAGCAATGCAGAGCAGTTGGTTGCTTTGGCAGATTTGCCTAGGATGTTTGCTGAAGTTTTTCTCTTACAGTCACAGGCCAGTAGTGAGCTTTGCTTCACTGTACAAATACCTTTGCACCTTTTTATTTCAAATTCTGAAGTAGACACCCATTAAAAAGTATGCGTGTAAAAAATATATATACATATATATATATAAGAAAAAATCATAATTTTCTGACTTTGAATATCTGGTTTAATATGCTTATATACTGTAAGTTAAGGCTACAATGAGGGGTTTTGTTACTGTCATTGTTTTAATGTTACATTTTAGTATGCTCTTCTTTGACATACTGTACAAATGGCTTAGGGAAATGAGCCCCTAAAGCCAGAGCTTTTAGAAATGTAATTATTTTTACTTTAAAAGACATAATTATAATGCCTATAAAATTATTATTTTTAATAGCTTTATCTTCTCCCACACACTTCCTTTGCTTTTTGCACCCTCTATTCCAAGGTGTCCACCATGAATGGAAGTGTTTGTACTGTGGCAGCCCCTCTGCAGAGCACCTTGACTGAGTTATTTTTAAAGCAGCTCACTTGAGTTTTCTTCATCTTTGGTCCTGTTGCTCCATGTGGCTCATAGTGCAGTGATAAGCCAGCCCTCTCCTCACTCTAAAATTCAGTGTTCAGGTATTTGGAAGATGTAGTGGTTATTCATGTACTAGAATGTTTTTGCCCTTAAAACATAAAACAAGTCAGTTATATCCACTGTAGTTTGACGTTTACCAAAAAAAAAAAAAAAAAAAAATCTACTAAGTACAAGTGGATTCAAAGGCTGGAAAAAAAATTCTAGTTCATGTATTTTTCCAAAGAGGCTGTCGCTGTTTTTGGGTTTGGATATTGCATTTTGTTCAGCAGTAAGGCAAAAAATAACCAAACAAAACTCCCAAACCCACCTATATTTATCCAAAGTCTGATTTCTCGTAACTACCACTTCAAGCTCTAGTCCAATTGAACACTTTGCACTAAAAGTGTTTATACTGAATGATTTCATGCCCTGCAGCTACTGGATTTTACCTTAGATTTTATTGGGATCAAAGTCAAGTGATGCTGACAGTCAAGGTTTTGCAACTGGTAAAGGAAGAAATGCATTCATGTGGCATTAGGTGCCCATCAGATGGATTTACCAAACAATTCAAAGTCAAAAGCTTTACAAACTAGCTTAAGACATGTCTGCACACTGCTGCAGTCTGCTTTGTTGAGTAAATGGTACTGATTATCTTGCTGTTGTCATGTTCTTAAAGTTGCCTGTATATTAAGCTCAAAGAAGAAAAAAACCAAACCACAGTATTGTTAAAGAAAAAAAAAACTGTAATGAATAATATATTCAGTACAAGAAAACTACCAAATGTCCAGGATTTAAAATACTACTTGTGCAGCATTAATGTTGCTGTTTGCTTTATTAAATACATTGCCTACAGTTCAGAATCCACTATGTTCTAATCTGTTAGTTCAGCAGTGCTTGTATGGATAAAGGTTTTATCTGGTATCAAAGAAGCCAGAATTGTTAGAAACCTTCCCAGTTGTTCTGAATGTCAGCTCTCCTTTTTGTGTCCATTCTGCATCCTGCTGCAGTTTCTCACTAGCTCCTGAAGACATCTGAGCTTGCACAATCAAGTAGCCTTAGATGTGTGTTTCCCTTTCCAAGATGAGGGAGCTGTTGTGGATTAGATTCCTGCATTGTCCCAGCTGCTTCTGGCAGTACCTGGACACTGGGTATTGTCCTGTTATATTCACCACGTGCTTTTTCTACAAACACAAGCACCATGTCATTTACTTAAATGAAGGACAGTGAGACCTGAGGGTTTAAATCTGGTGAGGTACTAAGTGAAGTTACAGAAGTCACTGGGAAGTCTTCTAGAAGGAGCATGCAGTGTGTGATAAAAGCAAGGCCTTTTCTTTGAAGCTCATCAGCTAGGTTTTTAATGACCCAGAGAAATAGTTGCTGCTTTATTAAAAAGCCTCACCCTGAGGCTGAGCATGCTCAGTCTATAAGCTTCAGGTCTGCTGTCTAGGCAATAAAATAACTTAGTTGTAGGAATGAAAGTTGTCTCCCCTCAGCCTGTCACAGTACTGCCACATAATCAGGAGAATCTGAAGAATAATCTCTTAAAAATTATTTTCCTTTTTCAAGCACTGCAGTAGAATGTATTTTCTGTGTTTCTTCAGTGGTTGCTATGTACTAAACCAAATCTAGTTAGTGAAGGAGAAATGTCACTGCAATGTGAGAATGTTCCCCAGTGCTGAAAGCTAGTAAATGGTGCAGCATTATTTTTTCAGATGCTGTTGAGTTTTTGAGGGCTCTTGAATAACTGTGCATTTAAAAAAAAAAATCACAACAAAGACCAGAAAACCCTACAATAGAAGAAGATGTTACTGAGTCTCTGGTGTTGCTGAATATTGCATAATGCTCCATTCTATTGTCTTCCAGATTTCTTGGAAATATTTGTGCACTGTATTGGGATCAGCTGAGCCCCCTGTCCACTCATGCAATGGGAGAATCTGATCCCATACTGTTTATTCAGGCAATATCCTAGCAGAAATCTGTGAGATTTTCACATGTGTAAAGGAATATCCAGGATGAATGTTCTACTGTTCATACTGTCATGGATTATATATTCCTCCTTAGGGGAGAGAACTGCAGTGGCACGGCTGTTTTAGTGTTAGCTGTGACAACATCAAAGGTGTGCTGAGGACAGGTAGTATTACCTATATAAATTTACCTTAAAGATGACAAATTCACTCCTGGAGCTGCAGAAGCTTGTGATGTACATTTTGTTAACTTTGCGGGGAAAGTGGGAATAGTTGCATGTGACTTGCTGTGATCAGAGCCTTTAGTATTTTCCTGTGAAAGCAATTGCTGTCCAGAGGAATTACTAATGCTCATCAGCTGTCATCTGATCACTCTGCCTCCTAC
Organism: Promerops cafer; assembly: GCA_013398275.1. NCBI lineage: Eukaryota > Metazoa > Chordata > Aves > Passeriformes > Nectariniidae > Promerops > Promerops cafer. Next base: position 1,730,658 of record VZSE01014217.1, on the reverse strand, counting down.
TAATGAACAACACTTGTGTCTTGGGCAGCCTCATTTCCAATACAGATGCACGAATTTCTAGGGGAGGGAAAGATGTTCTGGATATTGTAAATGAAATGGTTCCGTTTCATGTATGACATTCAGTAATGTCTGCTTAGGCTGTATTTGTAAAGATAGAAGTTAATAATTCCATGTTCTTGAAGAATGGATAACCCAGGGGCTGGAGGAGTTACACTATGTACAATTAATGTTTATGATCATACAAAGCATGTTGATTATAAAAATTATGTGCATAGGGATTCCTTAAAAAGTTTTGTGCAATAAACTATTTTTGCTAAAGGGCCCTATGTTGTTTCTACTTTGAAAGAGTCACCATCTTCTCTTTGGTTTTGGGCAGTAATTTTTATGTTGGGATCCTGAATATGCTGTATAGCCACCTTTAAGGAAAAAAAAAAGTTATTTTGAAATACAACATTACTGTGTATTGATTTTTCACACATCTAAACTTTATTGTATTTGTATTTCCATTATATTTTCTCTTTCTCAGTTAGCTGAACTCATCAGAGAAGAAATGCAATTCCTTGGCCTGAATTTGTCAGCCTGTGGAGTTTGAGTGTACAAAACAGAACACAGAAATGTCACCTTAAGCCAACTGCAGTGACAAGGAGAGAAATTCCTGTACCTTGCTTGCAATACTAAACAGCGTGAGTTAAAGCGATACCATTTTCCTCTTTAAGGACAGCAACTTAAACCAGCAAGTGACTGCACTGCACATAGTACAGGTGCCTGTGCCCCTAAGGTAGGCATGCTGCACTTGCTGGGAGGGCTGGTTCACATCTGTGCAAGGAATTGTTTTCTTCTCACGCACTAGAGGCCTCCTGCTCCGCGGTTTTCCATCTCTCATGACTTATCCGAGACTGCTGCAGGATTTCGAGGTTAATACCCGGGCTGAACCTTTCTACAGAGGCCTCTGGAAGTGTCTGTGTATTCCTAGTCCCCAGGGCTGGTGGCAAACCGTGTGCTGGCCGCGGGAGGACGGGCGGATGCGGTTCAAACCCTGCTCGCCTGTCCCGGCCTTGGGCAGCGCCCTCCCATCCGGCAGCCGCGGCTGCTGCGCGGAGCTCCGCCGCGGGTTCCGCCGGAACAGCGGCGCCGCGTCTCCTCGGCTTCCCCCGGCCCTTCCCCGCTGCCCGCGAGCAGCGGCCGAGCGGAGCCGCGGTCACGGTGAGGCCCAGGGACGCGGCGGAGCCTCG
>VZSE01014217.1:1698836-1729093 GCA_013398275.1 Promerops cafer | reverse complement strand
CCTCGCCGTCTCCGGCTCGGCGGCAGCGTCTGCTCCGCCCGCCTTTCCCCGGTCCCGCTCCCGCGGCCCTGCTGCTGCTCCCGCGTCCCCTCCGCGCCCTGCCTGTGCGGTCCGCGTCTAGACAGATGTGTGTTTCTCCTCCCTGAGAAGTTGTCCCTTTTTCCTTCCATTTTTTTTCCCCCCGTGGCTTATTTCAAGTTTGTTTAGCAGTTCCCTTTCAGCCACGTAGTTCATAACTGGTGGCTCATTTGCCCATAGGCGGTACAGACAAGTCACCCCATCGCGAAGCCACGGTTGTTCTAACATATGCAAATCCTATCAGCCGAATACAACCAAAGACAGGATGTGACTCTCCATTCCTGCCTCGGAAAAAAAAGAAAAAAAACAGCCAAAAAGAGCAGTTTTCTTATATTACTCATTTATTGAAGGATTTAATGAGAGTAGTAGAGTAAAATAATACTGCCGACCTTAGAAGTCAGTCGTTCATTCTGTCATGGTCTAGTCTTATTTTTTTTTTTGGAAGGAGATTCTGCTGTTTCATACTGATCCAGTGAGACAAGGGAAAATACAATTCTTGCCCATTCTTCCGGGTTTTGATTGATTTGGAAGAACCCTCGAACATGTTGTTAAAGCAGTTACTCGTATTTGTAAAGGTAGCTTGCAAGGCCTTATATGCTGAACTAGAAGAGGTAGCAACCTCAGTGCTGGCTTTACTCTGGATCATTTGTAGTTATATAATACCTTTTATGGTTCAAATAATCTCATTTTGCACCAGCATGTAACAAATGGTTGAAGGATTGTCTCAAAATGAGCAGTTGCCGTTTCTCAGGCTTGCAAGTCAAACATTTTGTTTTGGACAGATTAAAATAGATAATGAAGTTAAAAACCAATAATGCTTATCTAAGTTAGCTAAAATCTTATTGTCAGAATGCAAACAGATTTTGTGAGAGTTCTGTGATGTCATTTCAACAATGTTTTCCCTATTTCCACACCAAACATCCTGTAGAAAACTTTTCATACTAACAGCAGATCGTACACCTGATTCTTCACTGCTGGTCTGCTTTGCCATCTCATTTTGATTCAGTTGTGCCAGAGTTGTAATAGACACACAAAATAAATAACTTTTTTTTTTTAACAGACAAAATTTTGAGCACTAAATTTTAGGTACCAGGTTCTGTCAAAACATAAGCAAGCAGAGAAGGCACTCCCTCACAGCAATTTTTTGGTTAACCACAAGGCAGGAAGGATTTTTGTGTGCTCCTGTCTGCTCTCCATACATGAATTATATATGTGTAAAGGTCTGCTCTTCTGCAGAATGATTATGCTAGTTCTGAACTCTAAAAATAGGAGCATTTCTCAGTTAATTCTTTAAGACATTATGTTGACTGCTGAAAATGTTTTCACTGAGCTGTTTTTGCAATGAACTTTCTCATCCTTTTCATCTTTCTTGTGATTTTACAGTTATGCAATCTCAAAAGGAAAATCCTTAGAATAGCAAGTTTGGATATTTTAATTGACCTTAGGGGCACAACCCTTGATTAAAACATACTGGTATCAAATTGTATTTTAAAAAATAGAGGATTAAGAATTGAAAACAAGTAAGAGGATCTTTCCTATCTGTTGTTGTAGTCTTGTGGGCAAGTCAGATAATCGAAACAGTGAGGTTGCTTGGAGGCTAAGGAATCACAAGGGAACTACAATACTTTGGGGAAGTGGCTCAGCAGCATCAGCTGTGGCTCTGCTGCTCTCTGGTGGGTTTTTTTACTTGGAAATACTCTCATTTCCCATTGTTTCAGCAAGGTTCCAGTTAATACTTGTGAACCACAGACATTCAAAATAAGATGTTCATAAAAAAGAGACAGCTCTCAAAGGAAATGTCCCTCCAAGAAAACGACCCTCAAACTCACATGACTGTTGACTTAATAATTGAAGGACTATTTAAGTTTGGCATTAAGTATATTTTCATAGCATTTCCTAATACTATGAATGTGTTTGTTCTGACTCAGATTGCAGTGAAACTTAACATGGTGCTGTATTGACTGCTGCTGAAAGCTACAAAAACTTACTATGTGCATTTGGGTTTTTTTAATACAGGAAAAGTAGTCTTAAGTTTCGTTAACTGAGGATGAAACGTAAAATTGAAAATAAAGTACTAAAACTGCCATACACCCCTGTCCAAAGCAGTACAAGCCTCATGAAATGGCTCATCAGTGGAGGAAAGGGCAGTGTAAGGCAGGAGTGAAGGCGAGCTGAGGGAATAGCACAGCTGAATCATTCCTGTCTGGAGCTTCCCTTCCTGAGCAGTGTGTGCCAGGAGAGTCACAGCCTGCGTGCAGGTACATGGTTGCAGTACCTGATGAATAATGTGAAAGCTGCTTACATTCTTGAGCTGCCCAAATCCTGTATTTTTCAGTTGTGTTTTTCAGAGCAAAGAATTTGTGTTGGCATCAGCTTGGTTTCAGTATCTTCTTGCTGACCAGTGTGGAAGCTGACAGTGTGGATTACATGGAGAGAAATGAGCTGAGGGAATTATATCATAGCAGAGAGAAGGATGTTCCTTTGGAAATGGAGAAATTCTCCCAGCTTCTGTTTTTTGTTGGAGAGGGAGATCTGAAAAGATCAGTTGTTTTTGTCTTCTGGCTGTTTGCTCTCAAAACAGGCCTGGGAAACAACATGCTGTGTACATATTTCCAGCCTTGCATCACGGCCAGAGAAAGCCTGCCCTGGCTGCTGCGTTGTGCTTATCCCTTAGACTTCTGTCAGCCAGAAAGTCCTAAGGAAATACTAGAAATAGTTCTGTGCCTTTAGGGAGGCGCAGCCCCTTTTCTTGGGGCTGACTGGTGCTCATGTCCTTGTATTGGATTGCACAAATAGATTGTGCCTTTCTTGTCAGGAATCAAATATTTCTCAGCCTGTCATAAATTTTAATGAATAAATGCTCTAGATTGAATTTTCACTCCAGAAGAAATTGAAAAAGGACTACCAAGAATAAAATGTAAGCTGTAAATATTCTTTTGCATAGTCAAGAGAGGAGAAAATAAACTTGCTATAGGTCTGGTAGCTTAAAAACATTGAATTGAAAAATATTTTGTCTTCTCTGCACTGCAAGGATCTCTTCAGAATCCCAAGAAATTGCTAAGAGGTTTTTCCTTAGCTTTAATCCACCATTTAAGTAGCAGAAGAAAAGTTGTGTTTTTTACAGTTTCTCTCCTCTTCTTTTTTGCCTTTCCTGTAGGTGAAATAACAATGGATGCAATATTATCCCGATTAAAGAAGCTCAGCCACGATGAGCTTAGAGAAGAGATTGTGAGAGCAGGACTAAAATGTGGGCCCATTACCGCAACTACCAGGTTTATTTTTGAAAAAAAATTGGCTCAGGCACTGTTGGAGCAGCAAGGAGCATTGGAGGAGGAACGGTCTGCTCTGTCAGAGGAGGCTGCTGGAAATGTCCCAGTGAATCACAACGGCCATGGAAGGGCTTCTGAGGAGGCAGACTTTGGGTACTGTGTGGGTCTGAACCCTCCAGAAGAAGATGCTGTGACACACATGAACTGTTCAGCTCCAGCCTGTGGTGCTGATTCACAAATCTCTGCTCAGACACCGTCCAGAGATCCTCCACTATTCTATGGTGTTTGCCCAGTTTATGACGACATACTGGCAAGGAATGGTAAATACTCACTTGCCTGATTTCCAGTGATAGGCATTTTTGTCATGTCTGAGTAGAATTCTTTTATGTAGCAGGTGTTCTGAACACCACTGCATTAGTATTGTAAGCATTGCTTGAAGTAATTCTTTTTTCCTATAAAGAGTATTTATTTGATCTTCTGAGGCAAAGAAACACAGTTGTAAGACATCCCAGGTGTTTGCCCATACAGTTCCTACACATGAGGATCCTCTACCCTATATAACTCAGATGAAGAAAATTATTTCTTATTGCTACTCTTGGACCCATCCTGTGCCTTTAATCTCTCTCAAGAATAAAAAGTAATCCTGTAAATAAACAATCAAAAAACTATTTATGCTGTCATCAATTGAAGCTTAAATGATCTCTTGTAAAAGTTTTCACGTCTTCCTATCTGTTCCTGGCAGGAGTAGAGTAGTGCACAGGATCATTTCCTCTGAGACAGTGGTAAGAATTCTTACTAAGAAAAAGTACAATATTTGAACAATATCATTAAAAGGAGAAGAAGGATTTGTTTATTATCTAACATTCCCTGTAGAGATCTGAAAGTTGTGGATCAGTTACAAAGTTGGTCTTTCTGAACAAGACAGCATCAAAAGTAGCGCAGGGTGAATAAGCTCTGAGTTTTCTTTTCCAGCTGGAAGTGAAATGCTTTGTTGAAGGTGGCCCATCCATTAAAAGGGGTGTTGATTGATGGAATGGCTGAGCCCTGTACAGGGATCACCTGACATTACCTGGAGTGTGTGGGAGGCTCCCACTCAGTTTCCAAGAGACAAGATTTAAAAGGACTTTTGACCTTTTTGTCATGTTTGGAAGAAAAACAATCTGAGACCAAAACTGGAATGATAATCTAAGAATTCTGTAATCTGTGTCTAGGAATTGAAATCTGAGATTATTGAAACAATGTAACTTTGGTTGTTCTTTGTTGCAGAGAGAATACACGTTTATGAAGATAGGAAGGAGGCTCTCCAGGCTGTTAAGATGATTAAGGGTTCCCGTTTTAAAGCTTTTACAAACAGAGAGGATGCTGAGAAATTTGCTAAAGGAATCTGTGATTATTTCCCATCTCCAGGCAAGTCCTCTTTATGTTTGTCTCCAGTGAAAATGGGATCATTTAACAGAGGTAAGTGGGGAATTTCATCTCTGTACAGTAGATGCAATAGACAGCGTTGGGTTTTTTTTGTGAGAGAAGCAACAGCCAAGCCTTACCAGTATACTAATAACAGAAAAAATTAAAAGGTGAAGCACTGTATAAAGTGACATTTAAAAGAACTTTTATTTTAAGTGTAGAAATGTTTAAAATGTGGAAAATGTTTTAAATGTATAAAGTACTTCTGCAGCTGAAATGTAAGTAATGGTTTGCATGGATACCTTGCTTAGTATTCAGTGGTCATATTTATTAGGATTCGATTTTACTCATGGACTTCAGGATTTTCAGGTTTAGTAAGACGCTGATAAAATTGCACAGTATATTAAAACTGTGCTCAATTCTTAAGTAAATTTGTAAGTTCAGAAATAAAATAGTAAGCGCTGATCATATTTCACAGTGTTCCCCGTTGCTAGATTAAAGTGATTTAGGAGTTACAGAACTGCAGAAGCAATTTTAATAATCAGAAAATTGTTGTTTCTTGCTGAATTTTGCTTTTAAGTTTGGATGGGAGCAGACTGGTAATTACAAAGTTTACCAGTCCCTATTAAAGTCTGAAACAGTTTTACAAGTTGATTAATCATTTTCCTCTCCCTCCCTATTACTAACTACTAGTGTATTTAAATGTCTTGTTATTGAGTTCAGTTTCCTTACTCCTGTATATTAAAGATGCCAAATTAATACATGATTTAGATTAAAAGCATAATTTTCATGGCCTGGGTGTGCAAATGGTGATCGCTGGAAAGAATGTATCTAGAAAGGAGTGATTTGTGGTTTGGTAGATGGTTTGTGCTCCCCTGAGAGCGACACTGCGAATAAGGAGAGAGCCAACAGCTACAAAAGTCCACGGACTCAAGATCTCACAGCAAAGCTTCGGAAAGCTGTGGAGAAAGGAGACACAGCAACGTTTTCAGACCTTATTTGGAGTAACCCTCGTTACCTCATCGGGTCAGGAGACAACCCAACAATCGTGCAGGTGAGAAAACAGCAGCAAAACAGGAAAATCTGGGTTCTGGTTTAGTGGTGTAGCTTTTGGGGCCTGAAAGCAGAAGTGCAAGGAATGATGTTTCCTGCTCCTCCTTCAAGATGCCTCGTTCCACCCAGTGCAGGGTTTCTCTGTTCATGGGCAGCAGCTGGGGCACTTCTCTGTAAGTCACCCTGAGAGCTCCCTTTGCTCCAGCAGAGCTAAAGGAACTGAGTGTGCAGTTCTTCAGGGGAGGAGTAGCTGTATTCAGTACTGCAAGAATAGAATTGTCTTCTTACTCTTTGGTCTTCTCCAAGTAATTGCAATCTTTTATAAAACAGACTAAATTTAAGGACCAGGGTAGGGCCTAGGCTGTAATTAGGTGTTCCTACAGCATTGCTTACCTAAGCACCCCATTAAATTCCAAAACCATGTATAAGGTGCCATTTAGAAAACTCTGACAATCTTACTTCAACTTGTATCAGACCAGCTTTGTGAAATTGTTGGAATTTTTTATGTAATATAGCAAAGCAGCTGAATTTTTTATATCTATACCCATTTTCCTGCTCTTTATCTAAACTGAACTTCCTACCTCTCTTTATTGTGTAATAGCTTAATACACCTTTTCTGCCCCATTCTTCCCTTATATAAAGGCACTAACAGAGTGTACGAATAATTTCTTTAATTATAAGAATAATATGGGTGTAAAGATAACTCTTTACAAAAATATTCATATAAGACCCAGTATAGGAACCCATGTATCTTCACAGTTAAATCAGTTACATCTCTGGGTGTAAGAAAGCTGTTTAGATTGAGGTTCATTCTAATATTGGTCTTTTTTTCCAGGAAGGGTGTAGGTACAATGTCATGCATGTTGCTGCCAAGGAGAATCAGCCTGCTATCTGCCAGTTACTGCTGGATACTCTGGAAAATCCAGAATTTATGAGGCTGATGTACCCAGATGATAGTGATGTCATGTTGAAGAAACGCATCCAATATATTGTTGACCTTTACCTGAACACTCCAGATAAAATGGTAAGATTTGGGGTTTGCCTGTTTATTGTTGTTGTTGTTACTGTTATTGTTTTTGTTGTAATAATAATAATAATAATAGTATTACTGCTACTATTATTATTATAACTGGAAGGGGTTAAGGATGTGTAAGGGAGACTGAAAGAGAACAGAAGGGTAGCTGTCCATGAGTTCTGTGGGTTTTGGTAATCATTTTTCTGCACTATGGTGGGAAAAGATTTGTTAAGAGCTGAGATAATTAGTCATGACGTATATTTACTTTCCTCAGTCGCAAAATTAAATGTGTGGTATTGACTTTATCATTTTCTAAGTGCATGTGAATTTTTCCCTTTTTCCCACTGCAGTGGTTTGATACTCCATTGCATTTTGCTTGCAAGTTTGGGAATTTGGATGTGGTTAACGTGCTTACCTCACACCCAGCCATTGTAAAAAATCCAAGAAACAAATACGATCAAACTCCAGCAGAAGTAAGTCTCTCCATGTCCACAGCAAACCCAGAAATGTTATCCTGAACAGCATTTTTCATATTCAGACATTACTGACTGCCAGAGATAGAAGACTTCTAGTAAGGTGCTAGTGTCATGATCAAAGAGTAAATTCTGTATAACATTAAAAATACTCTATGCTGATTGTGTCTGTGGAAAAGTTTTAGAATTTGTGGAGTTGGATGTATTTAGGTGGTCTGCTATGAATTAAAAGTAGTGGGTGAGATGGGTAGTGGCCAATAATGTGATTGTTAAGGAAGAACACACATTGCAGTTGATTTGAAAATGAGGTTATTATGCTGCCCTAACAACTAAAATTATATTAACAGGTAGTTTGTGAAAGAAGCAAGAACAAATCTGCCGAATTGAAAGAAAAGATAAGAGAGTACTTGAAAGGTTTGTATGCAGAGTTTTGTCCTATATCAGGCTTGTATTTTGGCTCTTGGCTGTCTTCTGTTTGCTTTCTGTAGCATTTCAGTTCATAAATGATGCTGCTGTACAGTGCTCTGAAAACCAAAGGGAAACTCTAAATTTGAGCAGGGACAGAGAACTTTTTGGCTTTTAAATGACAGTCAGAACTCTTAATGCATGGATCACAGGGTTGCCCTCATGGCTCTGTAATGTAGGCAAGGCCCTGATTCAATTAGCCTGGAGCAGTGTGTTCAATCTAAAAGAAACAAAAACCTTTTGCAGGGGAAGAGGTGTATCTGTAATGCTGGGGAGTCCTGTAATTTATAATTTCCTTGCCATAGAACTTTCTCTGTTTTGTCATGTGTGCTTAGGCATTTGCAAAAGGAGGTTGTGAAATTTGTTACAGACCCTGAAGGAAGGGCTCTGTGGATTATTGCAGATGCTTTTGTGTTTGAAAGAGAAGGGAGCCTCCACTAAAATGTGATGTGTAATCACTGAAGCAGTGAGTCTGAGTTACAAGTAGTTTTACTGACGAAGTAAAGTCGGATGGTTCAGTGTACGGGTGCACTGGCAGTCCAGGAGGAAGCAGCAGGCTGATGTAACATGAACTGAATGAGAAAGCTTTGCATGATTTCTGTTAGGTCGCTACTATGTCCCGCTCCTGAGGGCAGAAGACAATTCCTCAGCTCCGGTCATTGGGGCACCGTGGTCGCCCGACCAGATGGACGATGGCCCCCAGAGAACTTGGCCTAAATACCCTGGCAGCCCCAAAGACCCAGTGCTGTCCCTCAGAGCTTTTGCAGGCCCCATGAGCCCCTCAAAGGTAAGGATAGAACTTCCTGTGACTCCAATGCCTACGCTTCTCCTTTTTATGAATGAAGAAGATCCCCATGGGGTTCCTTGTGTGGTGTAGCTTGTTCTTGGTACATATTGTGGCTCTCTTTTTGCTGAGGAGATGGATCTTCCTCCATGGAGAAGCACAGAAACTTGTAAATATTTTTTTATTGCTGAAAACAAATGTGGTGTAAATTAGAAGAGTAGAAGTTCAGTCAAAAATTGTTTTCATTTACCTCTCGGAATCTATTCAAAGAGCACCTTTGGCAAACCTTTCATTTCTTACAGATAATTGCTGTAACTTTCTAACCTGAAGCAAAGCCTTTCAAGGCAGCTGTGAATCAGTTTTAAAAACCTTAACTGCATCTTTATCTCATTTCTAGAAGTTGCCACTGGATGTTAGAAGCAGTTTGAGTTAACATAAATATATTTTTCTAGATGGAAAAACTGACAGCCAAGTAGCAGGTGTTGGGATGGTTTTGGAAATGTATTGACTGGATAGTGGAAAAGCAAAATCTTTAGTTTTCAGAAGGAATACTTAGATACCTGTTAAATATATTCCAAACTTACAGGTCTTTATTTGACTCAAGTATTTAATGTGAACATGCTGTAAGTATGACAGCTTTAGAAACAGTGAATAAATACAGAGAAGGACTCTATGTCATCTGATGGCTGCATTTAGACTGAGTTCTACCAAAATGCTTAATACTTTTTCTCCTAAACATTCTTTATCAATTTTCTGTTCATCTGACAGAAATTTAAATATAATTTATACTCTGAAAAATATTATCTAGGGTGTAAACAGTTCATAATTTTGATTGGTGACAGGTATTTTTAATGTCTGAATGTAATTCTTAGTCATCATTGTGATCTTTGTCATAAAAAGTCAAGAACTGCAGGATTTTGCAAAAAATTTCACTTGAGGCATTCAAACTTCAAAATAGACAGCAAGAATTTATTCTAATAATTGTAGCAAGTCTGTGCATATAACAATATCCCCTTTTCATCCTAGAAAACAATGACCAGGAGGCATTTGTAATTAAATAGAATGACACAGCAAAACCACAGGACACCTTTGTTTCCTGCTGCACACACATTACAACCAGGCAGATGTGGTGTCTATGCAGTTGATTTTCAGATGGTTGTACATTATTGTCCTCTTTCATGAGCAGTTAAGAGATCAGAGTAACCACCTGTAGTGAAAAGAGTAATTTTAGATCCAGTGTGAGATCCTTCATAGCTGGAGTTGAGCAGCACTTGTGGACAGCAAACAGCTGAGCATCTTCTAGACCTGTAGGTAGACATGTAGCGAGCTGAGTTAGTTCATACTGTGGGGGGTAGTTTTTGAATTTATTTCTGTTTTTAAAAGGCTGAAGAATTTCGCAGGCTGTGGAAGACTCCACCTCGAGAGAGAGCTGGCTTCTTTCACAATGTCAGGAAATCTGATCTGGAGAGAGGTGTTGAAAGAGTTGGAAGGTATCTAAAAGACTGTCAATATAAGAACTTAATAATTGAGCATGTAAAAGCAAGAGACTGTGCTGAGAGTACAGTTATTACTGCACAATATCTTGGGGCAAAAGCTACTGCAGAAGTACTTAATGAGTATTTTGCAGTTGGATTTTTACTGTATTTTTGTGTAAACAAGATAGTTAAAGTGTGAGACCTGGCTTTCTTAGCTTTGGCAAGAAAGATATTTTAGCTATTACTGATGGTATGTATGGAATGCTTTTCACAGACATTTACTTGCCTCATTTTTCAGATCTAAAATTATGCATAGGCTGTTTGTTCTGTGAAAGTGAGGGATTGTTAAAAGGGAGCAGAATGAAAATATCCTAATACAAATGTGCTGCTTTATAAAAGCTGCGTGTGTGTGGTGTGTCCTTGCAGTTAAAATACCTTCTCTCAGCAACATACAGAAAAAAATACTCAGTTAAAAGCTGACTGCATTTCATTCTTTAAAATAATCCCTCACTTCCTCCTCCCTCTCCCATTCACACATAGAAAAAGCTGGTGAATGCAGTATCAGTGGGGATTCTTCTCTATCTGATGTCTAGATACAGTCAGCTTAAAGATAGCAATGTTTATGCTGCTAACTGTAAAAATAGTAGATTAAAGTAAAAAATGCTCTAGAACAAATGAGGTGATACTTCAATTGCTAAGGATGTGTGTGCTTTTGCAGACTGTTGATTGTTGTGGGATTGTGTTGCCTGGTTGCACATTTGTGCTTCTGTTCATAGCTGTTAAAATGTGATCAGAAAAGTTGTTGTCAAACTAATATTTATGTCTTCACAAATGATTCGTTTTATTTTATTTATTGCAGGGAGTTAGCTCATGAACTGGGGTTCCCGTGGGTTGAATACTGGGAATTTCTGGGCTGTTTTGTTGATCTGTCTTCCCAGGAGGGGCTGCAAAAATTAGAAGAGTACCTGAGTCATCGTGAAATGAGCGAAAAGGCTCAGCCAGAAACAGGGGAAAATGAAACCTGCAATAGATATAAAACTCCACATCCCTCTGGTAAGAAAAGGCAAATGCTGCCAACAATGGGTTGTATCTAGGGAGAAGAGGGACAGAAAAAGCTTGATGCCCAGGGGAAGCAGTATTCACCTGTTGTGGTTGCTATTACTCATCTGTTTTCCAGACAGTCTGATTACAGCATCAAAAAAGGAGCCAACAACACTTGAATATAGAAGTACAATCTTTATCTTTCATGTGAAGTAGTTTATTTGAGTGTAGCCCCCAAATGAAATCCCTGTAAGAAAAACTCTATCTTCAGTATGTTTTCATTCAGAGCATTAGGGCATTCATCTTAAAGTACAGAATTTTGTAATCCACAAATACGGAATAAATGACATTTTAAAAATAAAAGAATAATTATTTACAACTGTGAACGTGAAAAGACACAAGAAGCAAAACCCAGAAAAGCTTTTATACCTTAGACCACTGCTTGCCATGTGTACATTTTGCATTTGTAGCTTTAGTCAGGTTAGTTCATGCTGTTATATAAAGTCAGAGAGGTCTTCAGGAAATAGAATAAGGAATAAAGATTGTGTATTTTTTCCTAGCTTATGTACTTAACATTCTGTTTAAATTCTTCTTATATGTTGCTCTTGTTAAAATTGTTTACAGGCAAAAGCAAAAAGTCCTGCAATTCCATTTCTGTTGGAGCATTTTTGGATGAGGATGATGATGACATGAGCTTAGAAGAAATTAAAAACAGACAAAATGCAGCACGAAATATCATCCCCTCTCTGGTGTCCAAGGAGCCCAGCATTGATGCCATTGGAGATGCTGAGTGTGATATCCTGTCCATGGAGTGTGCAGGAAACATCATCGAGACCTCAGCTCACCCTCGGCACTACGAGAAGGGAGCTGCTGCCAGCAAAAATGGGTTTTGCAGTCCTGTGTCCAGTGAAAGGATCCTCAGTGACAGAAGGCAGCTGCATGATGGGTCAGAATGCCTCATGGCACCCGTTTCCAATTTGATGTCAGAATTTGAAAGCCTGTCATTCCAAGAACAAGAGGTCGCAGGAGTATCACATAAAATCACTGAAGAAACTGAGAATGAGGGAATTTTGGACAAGACCTGTTCTGCAGTGTCACTGGCAAGTTCTTCTGAGCCAAGTGTTGCAGGAAAACATGGAGAGACCAAGTTAAGGACAGACCACAAAATATCACTAGAAAAGGAGAGAGTGTCCAGAGAATCTGGAATTCAGACTAAGGAGCCACAACAACATCAAGAACTTTCTTCCCAGAAGTTTCTTTTGAAGACTTCACCCACAAATGACAAGTTATTCCTTCTTGGGTAAGAATTGTCTTTTTTAACTCTTACTTGCACAGGCAATCTCTTTGCTTATATAAAACTAAGTGTTTTGGAATTGGGGTGTTTTATTGCCTGAACAAATACGTGGTTCTCTTTTCATCTAGTTCTGTTTCCATTCTAGGGAGCAGCCCTCGAAGCTGGATGGTGATGTCTTAGGAGCTATAGAAGGAGCAGAGATTGATCCGCAGAAATTCCCAAGGATTTACAAATGGAAACACACGGTGCAATCCTATTCCTCATCTGACAGGCAAAGGTATTGCTGCAAACTCAATCACAGGAGTTGAAGTACATTTTTAGCAGGTCAGCTTGAATAGCAGAATTTCAGGCCTTGTTGCCCCCAAACCCATATTTTAAATCCAGCAGAATTAACTGTTTTCTGAAGTTAATCACCAAAGCCTTTTTGATTGGTGTCTATTGCTAAGGAGTTTCCTGGTGCTGCAGTCATGTTCTTTCCATTCTACTGCTGTTCCAAGTAACTTGAGCATGTCTCCACAGACAAATCAGACATGACTCTTTTCACTCGGCCAGTGTCTCGCTTTGCTGGTTTGGTACTTGGATCCTTCACTGGACTGTGATGAGTTGTGCTGTTGGTTTATAATTCATCCCTGTTGTTGATACAGTGCAGGAATGTTGTGTTTGTTGCCTTGTGGTACTTAGGTTGTGCCGAGGGATGTTAAGGTGAATTTAATGTCTTTAGGCATCTTTTTATTAGTGTTTTTATTTTTACCCTTTATTACCCCAGTCCAAAGGAACTGTTCAGTGTGAAGGATGGTGTGTGTCTTCATGGTCATTTTGAAAGAAATAATGTCTTACTGATTTGGGCAACACATCTGTATAGAGTATTTCATGCTCTTCCTGTTCCTTCTCTTCTTCCAGACCTGTCTCTTACCAGATAGGATTTTTCTCAGCTGGTGCATTGGTTCTGAGATCTAAAGTGATTCTGAGTTGAAGCACTGCTCTCATTACTGCAGTTTCCTTTAAAAAGTGTGCAATGACTTCTGGTTTCTTTCAGTTGGCCAAGTCCAGCGTTGAAGGCAAGATTCCAATCCCAGTCCATTGCTGCTGGCCTTGCAAATGCTTCAGTGTATCCTGTTTCAGGAAGAAACAGTCCCATACCAGGAAGTCCAGGAAAACACGGCAGCGCTGCCTCGTTCCCTCCGGAGCCGGGGAGCCCTGGGCGCTACAGCCCCGCCTGTGTCCTGCGCTATTTTGCGGAGCCTCCTGCCCACTAAAATAAAACTCATCCCAGGACTTCAGTTCTGCTTTCATTGTAACAGCGGAGGAGAAACTACAATGTTACTAAGGTGACATGAGGTTTGTACTCGGCTATTTATTTTTCCTCAATTGAGGACAACTGTATGTTTAAAAAATGGAATATATGTCTTAATGCCATATACGAGGTAGATTATTACTGGTGATAAGCAAGACGTTTGTGACAGTGCAGTTGTCCAGTAGCTGAATTAACCCTTGTTGCCAGTACCAGTTCAGTGAGCTAAGCTGTACCTTAGCAATGGTGGTATTTGCTATCACTACTTATCCTCGTTGTAATGAACACACAGCCCTCAACTGCCTTTCTTGACCTTGGATAGTTGAGGAAATGCATCATGAGCAAATGGAACGTGGGAGAGGAGATTGATGGCAGAAAATGAAATGTTCTCCTGCTTGCAGGGGGAAAAGCCTAAAACATGCCTGGGAATGCAAGGACAACTCTGCAGTGTGGACTAGGGATGTGAAACCCTGAGCATAAGCAGAGAGTGTTTCCAGCCAGCTGGGCTGGGCAGTTGATAGCCACACCCACCCTCACCTGTCTGTCCGTGTGTGTGTGCACAGATTTGCACAGAGACCTTCGAGTCTCTGCTTGTTCTGAGGCTGTTACAGACACTGATACCTACCGAGTGCTTTAGAAACAGGGCACTGTAGAAACTATTGGGATTTCTTTAAGTGGTAGCGGGAAGATTGAAGGAAAAGAAAAAAATTAGCTGGTTATTTTTTCCCCAGAGAAGCTGTTAACACTAGCAGATTTGAATAGTTATTACACAAAAGCACATCAGCAATAATCTCAGCAAATTTACCAGCAAGATCTACCTTACCTTCATGGTCTAGTTTGTGATATATTAGCATGGTAGCCAGTGGCCCAGGAGGTGGCTGTTTCCCAGCAGTAAAGAGAGAGGACTAAGGACAAAATATTTTTATGAAATCTGAGCTTTTACTGTGTCTCTAGTGTTGATGTGGTAATGAGTTTTTGTTACAGCAGTCAATAATATTATTCTACAGCCTTCTGTAAGAATGACTTGTTTTGACAGCGTGATGCTGAGAATAAGAAAGCTTTTCAAAACTGCAGAGAGTTTTCCGTATCAAGCCTAGTGCTTGTAATGTTGCATGAAAGGCTTCCAGAAACAGCTCTCTAGGTTAAAAAAAAAGAAAAAAAAGGACCTATCTACTGTTAGAAGATAAATCTGATCAGAAAATGAAGCTCTGCAGGGCTGTGCTGGTGAGAAGGGATGGATTAGGATGGGCTGGTGCCACACAGTCAGCAAGAGCTCGGAGCCACATGGCAGGGCTGGAAGGGAAGGGCACCAAGTTTAGCAAACACGGGTGGGAGGCAGGAGGGCCCGGCCCAGCCTCCCCCAGGGTCCCACCCCCGGGGCCATTGCAGAGCCCGGGGCCGCCGGGCTGCTCACACGGCAGTGACTGTTCTACACAAACTGTGCACCCTCACAGCTTCGTGACTGGTACAAACCCAAACACTGCACTTAACGCTTTTGCAAGCTCAGTAGTGCCTTTTGTAATATATTTTTTTAATTAAATCTTTTGTTCTTCTGGAAGTTTTTTAAAAAAAAGTGGCATCCACTTACTACAGGCAGATAAAATACAGTTTTTCTCTGGGCTTTCTGAACAGGATGTCTTTTAATGTCTCTAAGTTGGATTCTTTGGTGCGACAGCTCTCCACGGGGGGAAGAGACTCCGCTTTTAGGAATTATTCTTTCAAAAAAGAAGGCTTATTTTGCTCTTCTGTTAAAATTGAGCCTAGTTCCAGGGAGCTGGACATTAGGAAGAGCTACTTTACATACATGCCTCTCATTCAGTCATATTCCAGGCAAGTACCAGGGCCTGGGGGGGATGTCATACTTTAGGAAACATGTTTAAAAAAAAACCCAGAACCAAAAACATAACCTTCTGTTACTAAGTATATTAAATAACTTTTTTCATAAGGGTTTTTTGTTGGTTTTAATTTTTTATTTATGTAGCAGGCTGCATAGTCTCAAAATATTTTAAGATCCCACATCCCTAGTTTTACACCAAAGGGTTTGGGATTGGCTTTTTTTTTTTTTTGGCTGAGTGGCTGGGTCTTTTAAATAATTTAATGTAAATTATATCTTTATAATTCTCGAGAAACTGGTCAGCTGATGTAATTGCCTAATACCATGTTAGAGCCAAACTGCTGGGGTAAGTTACTGTGGGTGCAGCTGCTGTTCTCCACCCTGGTCCTTCAGAGCTGTGGTACAGCAGTGTTGCCCTTTTGCTAAGAGTTTGTTACTGAGCCAGGAGACTGATACTAATGCTCTAGTTCTTTGTCCTTTTTACCTTTGTTATGCTTTGCTATATTTTTTTAATATTTAAATGTATGTTACTGGTTTGTACACTTAGCCAGACACCCACCCCTCCACCCACTTACCTACTACACCCTTGCCTTTCACTTTGTAATGTTGTTTTGGTTCAGTCAGGAGAGTATTTTTTTAACTGTTATATAATGTGCATTAGTCCAGTTATACTGCACTTAAGAGGTCATTTTTCTAACAATGTTTTTCTTCAGCTGTGACAAAAATAGCAATTTATGCAGCAATTTGATCATTTGTGATTTTGTGAAGAAAGCCCTTCAACACTGAGCCTGTGGAGACACTTTAAATCAGTGATAGTGCTTGAATTGTGTTTTCTTGGCCAAAAGTTCACTTTTAAAGGTGCAAAAAATTAGCTGTGTTTTTGTTGGTTGTTTTTTAATTAGCGAAGTGTCATGTTAAAAATACAGAAGTATCCCACTTTCTATTAAAATCAAATGAATAGCTGCAAGTGTCACCCTGTGTTCAGTATGGGATGTGGGGAGGAGGAGCTGGGCATGACAGGGGAACTTACTGGCTTGTCCAGGCCTTCCTCATACAATACCTGCAGCTTTTGTGCACAGTGACAATGGACTTCACCACCAAAGACTTAAAAGAAGAGTCTTACAGTGTTGAAGAGACAGGAACTCAGACTATGGTAAAAAAGAAATAATTTTAAATTTCACACTTTCCACACCCACCTTAAGCGTCACCAAAACTATTGTTAATTTCAGTACCTGTGCAAAGAGGTGTTGTGTCCTGTGGCTGCCCACCAAGTGCTTGTTCACTGACACAGGGGACGTAGAAGGGGATGTGTGTGAGAGGGTACATGTGCACACACACATAAAGAAAAACCACGGAATTTTCATCTTACAGGTGCTGGTGCTCCTATTCCTCATGGTGGGGACACAGCCCTGCAAATGGCTGTGCTTAGGCTAGAGCAGTTCCCCTCTTGGGCAGCTCTGTGGCTGATGACAGTTCTAGCTGCTCTGGCTCCCACCTCCAGTGTACCTTTCAGATGGTTGGTGAAAGAGCTGTTGCCCTGAGCAGTGTAGGATGCAACAGGTCCTGCACTGGCAGTCCCTGCACTGCTCCAGCCACACTTGCTACAGCTGCCTGTGCAGCCATTCAGCTGAAGAGACAGGAAAGAAAGACAGACCAAGTATTTTATTCAAAAATTTTAAAAAGTTAATAGACAAAAACTGATAAATTATTCTCATTGCATCAATGAGAGATACATCATGATGGTTTCCTCTTGCCCCCCACACCTTACACTACACAACAATCAATTTGTTCCCTACCAGTCCCTGTTCCTTGAACTTACCCTGATGTAGCAGCAGTTCAGTATCAAGCCCTTAAATCCTCTTCTCCATAGGTTGTATGCCCTGATTATGCTTCCTACAGCTCTGACAGGAGTAAGTTCAGCATCTCATCAATCATCCGTATTGAGAATCTGTCAAACAAGTTAGCTATATCTGCTGTCCTACTTCTGTTTGCTGTCCTACAGTCTGTGCTCTCTCTCTGAGGCAGACAATGCATGTGGTGAAATTTCCCAAGCCTCCACCTATTAACTGAGACAAGTTTCTACATTGGCTCAGGTGCCCAGCAAGCTTCAGAATGCTTCTGAGCCCTCCCACAAGCCCAGCAGTGTCAGAGCTGTATGAAGGAGGCACTTGGAGCATTTCTGCCCAATGCCTGTCCTATACACTTGCCCTAGACAAGCCATCCCATGGCCACCTGCTCACCATTCTGGCAACAGCAGTTTGCTCCAGTGCTGCAGGACCTCTGACCTGCAGCATCAATACCCCAAACTCAGTGGTGATATTGCTTTACTCTGAAAGTAAGCTATCAACAAATACAAATACAAATCAATGGGAAAGAGCACTCAAAAATACGACAGAAACTGAAAGCACTTTGAGAAGACTGCTGCTTTCCTTTCCTCCCATCTTACTGCTACAGTCTCATCCCTACTGCCTCCTCCAGACCATGTTTTGGTTAAAGGCTTTACAAGACTGAAAAACATTCTTAAGAACATCTTAAAGGACATCCTGAGGAGGGTGGAACACTTAATATAAGCAGCAGTTAGTTCTAGCACCACAGCTCTGAGGCAAATGGTTTTTCTACCCTCTTTCCTTTATGCTTGTAACCTCTAGGCACAGTTTACATGGGCTTTTTGGGGGCAGAGGGGAACAATGACACAACATCAATATACACACTCAACAGCTTACAAAAACTGAAGCTTTATCCCTTTGTCCTTTGGACAGCAGAATACCCTGTTTGTCACTTCTACAGGAGCTGGAACAAGCTGGCTCACTTTTTGTTTTAGCTGCAGTGTGATACAAGGCTGTTCCCACACCAATCGCTTTCCTGCACAAGAAAAATACCCACAGGAGCAAGCTTTGGTTAGAGAAATTCACAGCGGGGTGAGGGAAAAGTCAGTGCTCTTGCAACTGCTGAGCAGACGTTCAACCTGTATTCCACAGCTCAGCTTTGATTTTTGGGGAATACTTAAGGACCGGACATGTTCAGGCTTACAAAGGTTTCTTCTTTTCTGGACTGAAAGGCAGATATGAATATGAAGGAGGAATGGGGCTAAAGACAGCATCACACCCCAGCATAATAAAAATCTAGTGGTACTGCAGCAGAATGTGCTAGTGCAAAGAGACTAGAGGCAGCTCCTGGACAGCCACCCATCCGTTTGGCTCACTCAGGTGCGTGTGATTTTGTCTGGAGGCATGAAACCTGTGTCACCCAGTGTTCGAAGGGCCACTCTGCCGTTGGGACGTATCACCAAGTGAGTGATGCTGCCGTTGTTGAGAGACAGTCGCAGCCAACCTTCTGGGGGGAACTGCAGTGCTCTGGTGACAAAAATACATATATTAATAATTCATGAACAGTTAGATTAACAAGCCCTCACAGCATCACCTTCTGTCCCCGATAAGGGGGAGGAGGAGGAGGAAAATCAAAATTGGTGGGCATTGTGCAGCTTGCATACCAATGCCCACAGTCAGCCATGGAAAAAAGCCTTTTCTTGTGGAAGTGCTGTAAAACTGCAGCGTTGGTAACTGGACCGGGGCCAAGAGTGCACTTGGCAAAGCAGAGTCCAGCAGATGGGTGTGATTACTGCTGACAGATTAGTTCGAGTGGACAGAAGGCAGCAGCTCGAATGCAGCGAGGCTGCCGGGACTGCTCTGAGCAGCCCCATCACAGCGCAGGGCAGGGCCCAGGCTCTGGCTGTCCCCACAAGGCTACAGCACCACAACACCTGTGCAGGTGGGACAGGGCAGAGCCGGCTCAGCACCCAAGGGCTGCCTCAGCAGAGACGACATGGATGTAGCAAACAGTGACTGTCACACTCCATTTCAGCCACGCCCCCACAGCAGAGGCAGCCACACAGGATTCCCTCCCATGGCCTGCATGTGCCTAGGGAAACATTTCACCAGAACTATTTTTCATTGGCTACATCATTTCCCAGGAAGGACAAGGAGAAGCACCTTGTGCCTTCCACAGAAACACAGCATCACAGCTGGTCTGCAGCCATTCTGAATTTTCTAACTCAACAGCCTCAGGAGCTCCATCAATTGTATTAAACAGCTGGAAAAAATACCATGTTGCCTCCAACAGCTTTTGCCTCTGATACTGAGGAATAACTTGGTTTTGGCTCTTATGACAGTCTTGTAGAAAGCCCAAGAAATTAAATACCAGCTATAGCCAAGCTAGATTTGAAGGAAATGTTACATGGATTGTGTTCAATTGTGCTGTCAGATTGCCTGGAATTGAAGACACAGAAGAGACGATAAATGAAGTGGAAAACAGCAGCAAAGAGAAAAAGTATGTAAGTATTTCAGAAAAAACCTTGGCAGGAACAACATAGTATTTTTTAGCACAGGAAAAAATATTCTGTTTACCTGATCGATAATTTCAAGTATAGCAATTTTGAAAAGCTCTAAAGCAGCCCACAGAGCCAACAGGCCAGCATTTACCTAGCTCAGCTAAATAAAGCTAACTGAAACTGTTGTAGGTATTGATCAGATTAAAGTTTAATCACATCTGTCCTGCTCAAGACAAATTATCTTACAGACAGTGCTTTGTTGTTGGGGAAGAGGAATAAAACAGACTCAGCTGACTGGATACAGAGACAGGCAAAGATCCAGAAGTGTTTTCTCCTTTATGAACAACCTTGATGTTATCAGAAAGATCCACTCTCCCCTTAATCCAATACTGGATGTTACTGCAAAAACACCCTAACGCAACTTTAACAGAACTCAAAAATATCCATTAGTAAAGAATTCCCAAAACTGAATCAATCTTTAATTATGTAAGATCAAATTGATGTCACCTCAAAGAGATGCATCCAGTAATGCATCTATTTGTAATCTTTTCCAACAGGCACTACCCTCAGGTTTATGGAAGCAGAAGCATGTAGTAATTAAAGTAACTGTCAAGATGTAGAAAAAAGGTTAAGTTTCACTGACTTAGCCATTTTTGCTTTAGAATTAGAATGAAAGTGTTCTAATTTTCAAATGTACCTTGATGAAGTTGCAGAAGCAGCTGCTCACAATGCAGGCACTGATCTCCAACCACTTCAAAGAAGTGAAATCAACACATCTCCTCCCTGAGTGGTGCCACAAGCCAGCCCTGTTTCAGTGCACCCTCCCTGCAGCAGCCCCAGGTGAGCAGGGCAGCCAGCCCATACCTGCACACGATGTAGCGGATGACGTTGGCGTGGCACACGAAGATCTCGTAGCTGTCCTCCTCCTGCTTGGCATCGGCTCTATGGATGAAGTTTCGAAAAGCAGCCTCAATTCGAGCTCCATCTTCGTAATACTGCTGAAGGCACGAGGTCACAGTTACACACAGCTCACAGCAGCACGTGCTGCTGCCTGCATCCCCGGGGGCTCATCTCCTCAAGAGCTCTTCGCTACTGGGCTGCACACTTGGGGCTGAACTAATGCTCAAGGACTGCAGCTTATTTTAACTGTTCTGCACACTTACTGAGGAGGAGGAAAGAATGCAGTTATCTAAGGGCTGTGATAACAACCATCAGCTCAGACACTGCAAGTTACTGGTACTGTCTATACAGAGTATACTGAAAAAAACCCCAAACCATAAACAAAAAAAACTTTAAAGAAAAACTTACCACAGCTTCTGGTTTCCAGTGGGAGACTGGAGGGTCTGGTTCTATAGGTGCTCCTTCTCTCAGCAGATCAGTACTGATTTTTTTGACTCCTGAAATATTAGATACACATTCAGAAAGGAGTTGTTCACATGCCATTACAAACAGCCCCACAACTCCACAATTAATACATTTTTCACAGTCTTTCTTTAAGGAAGGCTTACTCTCCCATCCTAAAGTCCATTTTAGTCTACACACTTCCATCAAGGGATGTGGATCTCTCCAACAAAACTGTTTTGCCATCACCAAGACAACTTATTCCAACTGAACAGAACAGCAAGCTGTTTTCCCTGTCTGTTACACTTTGAAAAAGTGTATTTGTACTTTTAAAGATAAACTGGAAACAAGCAGAATTATGGCTGTAGGTTTCTTTATAAATACAGACGTTCACGGAGGGCTGGGAAATGGCTAAATAACATCTCAACCTTAAGGACAGGCTTAGAATTCTACTGGAAGATGTTTTAAGGATCAGAAGACAATGAAAAATTAAGGGAAGTCTCTTACCTGGGAGATGTTTGCTTATAATTTCAGTTGTTTCAGTTGCTCTAGTCATGGAGGAATGAATAATCTGATCAAATTTTAATCCCAAGCTTGCCAGCCTGTGTCCAGTCAGTTCAGCCTGCTCTCGACCTTAAAAAGCACATTCATTATATAAATTGGTGACACTCCCATTAGCACCTCCCGCAAACTAATAAGAGATTTGACCAGCAGACATAAAACATCCACATTGATGTCGGGCCTTTTCCTTTCAAAAAGCAACTGGAAAACATTTTCATCAGAGCCACTACTCAGGCCAAGCTTACTGGTTGGACAATTTCAAGTCATACTTCCATCACTAGGAAAAAAATTCTTTGTTTCAATTAGAAAAAATAAAACAAAAACCAAAAATTATTCAGCAACTTTCACTGAAATACTCAATATCCCTGCTAGCCCCATCCCCAGGAAGCAACAATCCCCCTCAGGCCTGACAGTGTGTTGTTGTTCATAAAGGCAACACCAGCTTGGCACGGTTCACAGCACCTGGGCAGCCTCAGGAAGGTCCATCCCACCTTTCAGGCAGGCAGGTGAAAAGACAACAGACAGGTTAAGTCACTTACTTAACAAATAGAATGAGACAGGATTGGCATTATGCTTTGTTACCAGTTTAAGATAGCACTTGAGGCCTGCAATTAGCATTTCACTCCTGTTTGCACACCAGTAATTGAGATGTGCGTGGAAAAAAAGCCTACAGTAATAATTCTTCCCCCTCTGAAAACAGTGTTGGCACATATATAATCAAGGAAGTGTTCACTGCTTTTAAAGTACATTATTAAAAGTAATACTAATTAGCATTTGAGACCTAGTCACAGGATCAGTGAGTTAAGATTAACACAGACAATGGTTATCCTCAATTCATGTAAGTGATTAGCAGTACTCTCAGAAACAGTGACAGCAGCAAAAGTGCAATGTATTTAATTATAATCACTCCAGCTGAAAGTCAGAGGCGTTTTGTTTTTAATAAATCAGCAGATTAAATTAAGAGAAACACAAGAAAAATCCATCTCAATGGAGTGAAGTTTAAAAGCCTCAGCCCTTAGGAATTACATCAGCTAGCACAAAAGTTGCTAAAGCAACCTTAAGATAATTTAGAATTTCCTTTGACAAGTTTCTTTATAACTGAGCATGTTTAGAACTCTTTAAATCACATATTAATGTCTGGATCAAAACTGAAGAAAACAAACTTATTCATGACATTTTTCTGCCACAAAGGAGTACAGAAAGTAGATTAAGGTTTGGCAGAAAGACCCAGAACACCGCTGAGTTACTGACCTGTATTCATCAGGTGAAAAATAATTTCCTCAAAATGCAAAGTATGGTGCTGCTAGTGATACCTACCCAGTGGGGTCAGAGTTCTGTCTTTATCAGCCCGGCCATCCAAATTATACTGGGAATGACGGATAAGGAATATGTGCCTGGTGGCTTTTGCTTTGTAGTGATCTAAGCGAGAGGCAATTTCTTCTTCCCCAGTTTCTTCATTTTTCTTTTTGAGGTTGATAAGAGCCAGTGGTTCACGTCTAAACAATCACATTTAAAGAGTCATTTTTAGATCGGGGAGACTAAGAGGCAGGGGAATTTTACAGACATAGTCTTGCATTAATTGCAGACATAGTTGAAGGACTAAAACTGGCAATTTAGCCACTTGTATCATGAAACTGATTCAAACCTTTGTGTGAAAAGTAAAAATAAATGCCTGCATGAAAAAAAAGTTAATGTCATAGGTTAAAAGGTGTAACTTGACATAGGTAAATTTGCCACTTAGTGCCAGCCACCTGAATTAATTCTTGGGGAAAAAAAAGAAATGAGCTACACAAAAACTTGTAGGGTATAACAGTAGGGTTTTTGACAAGACAAACTAACCAGTAAGGATACCCAGAAAAAGAGGAAAAGGTGCTGACTAACCATTAAAGAAAGAAAATGCTTCATATCTAAAAGGTCCTGTGATAACACCTACAAAATCTGCACTTTATCAATCACATTTCCATCAAATGACTAAAAATCACCCCCCCAACAACATCCTAGAAAGACTCCAACCTTCTGCAGTGCATTAAGAATTATTTTCTGCTTTAAACTAGGTCACATCAGGTCTCTCCAATAAAACGTCTTATTTTTCAGCCTGGAGTGTTTTATTTATCCTTTCATCTTTTTCAGAACTCTCTCCCCTCACGCCACTTTAATCTCTCTTCCACCTGTCCCAGTGCACAGGAGCACTCTGCTCTGCACATCACCCAGGCAGCTGACCCGGTTCCTCCTGAGGACACGGGGACCTTTCCCTCTCTCTATCACAGGTTTAGTGCTGCAGATCTCCCACCGCCAGCACCAACCCTGCCCCAACCTTCCCCACCTTAGTCTGGGCCCATCTCTGCACTGATCCTCCACCCCATTAATACAAATCCTTTCCTATGTCACTCCACCTCAGAGCGTATTTTATTCATACCACACCTCACTTATTCCATTATTAAACTTGTTTATTTGATGATAGATTTTTTAATGAAAAATAATTTTTATTCAGTTTGGGACAAAGTAATTTGCTCACAGAAAATTGCTGCTTCCCACACCTATTTCTCACAGCAAGACTGGCTGTGCAAAGCCCTCCTTGCCTCCCTTTTGCTTTACTGAACACATGAGTTCCATTAGACAATGAGGCTCTACACATTCTTCAAGCTGTTAAAAGTTCAGCAAGGCATTAAAAATGAAACAATCGGCCAGTAACAAGAAGTTCTATTGCTATTTCACAGGATACTTTTGATTCACTGGAAACTATACTGCTGCCAAGATACAATCAGAAAACAAAAAAATCTTTAAAATCAATTCAAGCACATTTGTAAAGCTGCAAGGGGAGTAACTCATCTGATGGCTGCCACTAAGTATTCCACATAAATGAAACTACATCTATCTCCTCCAAGAACGGAGCTGCACAATTCCTGTGCAAGTGGCAGAGACCAACATTCCAAGTGTGATACCCTATCAGACCAATTACAAGTTTGATATTTGCATTTGTTTGTTTCAAACTTGAAAAGCCATTGGTTGTTAAGAATGTTGTAGTATCTGGTTATTTGCTCAAGCCTTGACTTTCTAAACATTCCCTGCCTCACAAAGAGCAGTGGTCAGATATTCTGTGTATTTATAAGCTGTTCAACAACTTTGCATATTAAGTGCCTCTGCCAACAACATCCAAAAGTCAAGATTAAGATTTTAAGCAGGCACAACCTAAGCCACAGCACACCAGCTGGTAGACCACAAGCAGCAGAAAACAAATTGATCTGGGGTAATATATTCCACTGCCACTGTTTGCACACTATGATGAATGGTGATTCGCTATCCTGAGCTGCTAGGAAGTATTATCTAGCCATGTTAGTGCAGGCAATGGCAACAGCTCTGTAACTTACAGCACAATCTCTACTTCCTGGATTGGTTTAAAAAAAATTACTTGAGTCTGAAAGTACTTTAGAATCCTTGAAGAAAATGAACCATTTAGCAGAACCAGGAAGGTCTGGAGCTGCAGTTAAACGAACAGCTTTAGTACCTCCCTCAATATAATTGTGTAACCAGCTGTAATCTTATTTAATGAAGGTATTATTTTTATCACCAGGGTGTACATAGCCCTATTTACATGAGCATTTGATCCTGTAGCCGCTCAAAAATCAAAACGATGCATTATACAATAAAAATCTGTTAGTGCTTAGATTTGGATTTACTATGATTAAACTGGAGCCTGACATAAGTCTCCCCTGGGAGATAATTCTACCAGACCGAAACTAAACGAGCCAAAGCTCCGTGCAGATATCTGCACGTTCTAATTAAAGATTCAGAAAAAATGTAGTCAACCCTTGCGTGAATGCGTTTCAACGCTGAAGAACACGAGTGAGTTAGGTTCAAAGCGCCACTGCCTTTCCAAGGACTGAAGCCCAGGCAGCTTCATGAGCAGCAGGCCCAGTGCCTGCCCTAGCACGTGAGAGCGCTTGGCATCCACACGGGAGCTGCTGCCGAGCTGAAAAACCCTGGTGCAGACATACGGCAACATCGTGACATAGCTAAAAAAAAAGGCACGCCTCTGCCCAGTGCTTACATCTACCATAAGCCTGAGGCTGGGCAGTCTGGCTGGCTGAAAGCACCAGAATAAAGGGATCTGCACAGGGTAAGTCTTCGAGCTGTCTGAACAAAACCCAGCGCTGGCACATCCCTCCAGAGCACTCAGGCGCTCCAGCGTTCCACGGGAGTTCACGAACTTAAGCTGGATTCTGCTCCGAGCAGGTCACAACAGGGAATTTCACTGGCAAACGAGTCCCGTCGAGCCGGGGGCTGCTCCCGCGGGGACCCGGGGCCTCCCGACCCGCGAGGGGCCCTGCCCCGCCCCGAGCCCGCTCCCCCGCGGGGCTCCGGAGAGGGGTTCAGGGCAGCTCCCGCCGCCCCCGGGATCCCCCCCGGCCCCTCACCACAGCCGCGACCTCCCCTGGCGAGGAGGCGGCCCCGCCACCGCAGCCCGACCGAGCCCACCTGTCCCAGTTGCTGTCCCAGTAGCTACCGGTGCTGGCGGGTCTCTCGATCCAGCCTGCGGTCGGCGGGCAGGAGGCGGTGGGCGGCAGCAGCAGCAAGCCGGGCGGTGCGGCGGAGGGCACGGCGGAGCCCCCTGAGCGCGGCTCACTATCGCCACCGCCGCGGGCCGGCTGCTTGCCCACGACGACGGCAGAGAGCAGGACGGAG
The DNA here is from genome assembly GCA_013398275.1 of Promerops cafer. Classification (NCBI taxonomy): domain Eukaryota; kingdom Metazoa; phylum Chordata; class Aves; order Passeriformes; family Nectariniidae; genus Promerops; species Promerops cafer. The sequence continues at coordinate 1,702,705 of VZSE01014217.1, read as the reverse complement.
CCGCCCGCTAGCCCGCAGGCGGCGAGCGCCAGGGCGCGGCGGACCGACATGGCGGGGCGGCCGCGTGCCCCTCACCGGCGAGCCCGCCCCGCGCCGCCCGCCCCGCCCCGGACGGAGCGCGGTGCGGGGCAAGATTCCTCCGCGTACGGGGAGCACGGGGCTGCCCGGACCCCACCGACCCCCCGGCCCTCACAGACCCTCATGGGCCCGGCCCGGCCCCCTCTTCCCCAGCCGCGGTGCCCGCGGAGCTGCGCCCGCCTCAGGCCGGGCTCAGGGGCTGGTCCTGCCAGGCCGCTCCCAAACCGGGTTTCCGCCCCACCCGGGTCACCGTGTAGGGCTGGGCAGGGGATCCCCGCCAGCCCTGCCTGGTTTAATCGCCTGATGGGGTGACCAGTCCTTCACGGTGTAAAAGACCTGTTCGCTGAGTCCAGCCACTAACCCGGCACTGCCAAGTCCGTCATATTTAATTACAAGCCGTGAGCCTTATCACTGTACAACAAAGACCAGGAGTTACTGGAGAGGCTCCAGCAGAGGCAGTAAAGATGATGAGGGGTCTGGAGCATCCCGTATGAGGGCAGACTGTGGGAGCTGGGCCTGTTTAGTCTGAAGAGAAGACTCCTTTTCACTGGTGCCCAGTGACGGGATAAGGACCAATGGCCTTAAACTGAAACACAAGAAGTTTCACCTCAACATGAGGAAGAACTTCTTTACGTTGAGGGTGGCCGAGCACTGGAACAGCTGCCCAGGGAGGTTGTGGGGTCTCCTTCTGTGGAGATATTCCAAACCCACCCGGATTCCTGTGTCACCTGTTCTCGGTGACCCTGCTTTGGCTGGGGGGCTGGACTGGATGATCTCCAGAGGTCCCTTCCAACCCCAATGACTCTGTGATTCTGTCATACAGGAATCGATCTCTTACAGGCAGCACTGCGTCCCTGACACTGGAAACCAGGAAACTGCATTTTGGGAAACAGAAGTGGTTACCAGCCAGGTGGACTCAGCAGAGCCCAGCTGGCAGCACCCGCCCGGGCATTCCTGTCCCATCTCTTGGGCCTCTGGCCTGAACACTGCTCCCCTCTTCACACCGAGACTCCCTTCAGAAGCCAGAGCTCATTACAGCTCCACACATTGCCTTGTGCAGAAGAAAGACACGGTGGAACTGGAATGTTAATTACCTCACACTGGAATGTTAATTACCTGTGCATGGCCAACAGTGCTGTCCTAACCTCACAACAGAGGCCTCAGGGAGAGAGAATCAGAACAGAGCCCCCTTTTTCTGAGCTGACATCCCAAATTCAGCACTGGTTTCTACCTGTCAGATTCAGTAGTTTGCAAATGGCGACAGAACTGCTGCTGAATGTTGGGATGCCAGCAGATTCTACAGATTCCATTATCCAGCCCTTGCTGATTTAATTATGCATTCTTACCACTCCTGTCCACCTGTTCAAGCTCCAACTCCATACCCACATTCCCCACACCACAAATTCTGTAATACTATTCCTGTTATTCCACTAACATGCCAGCTGGGCAGTTTCCAACTGCCAGATTTCAACCAGTGTGAGTGACTCCAGAGCCACTGAGACCAGAGCCTGTCCCCTGCCGAGCACACAGAGATGTGCTCCCCTGAGCCCTGGAGTTAACAGGCTCTGCCTCCTGGGCACTGACAGCAGGGGTACAAGGATGCTGTGCCTGCCCCAAAGAAAATGGTCTTTCTGTTAAAGTTAAGCCACCTCCCAGCTTTCCCAGCGGAGTGTCTTTCCCCTGTCCGCCACTCCGTGTCTCTGTCTCACACACATATGGTGCAGAGGAGACACATTTCACTGGAGCACAGCTCCTTTGGCTCTGGAGCGTTTCACAGACCAACAGTGGCTCCCAGGGGTCACATCAGTAAATCAGACCCTGATGAAAATTTGCTACACACACTCCTTTATCTTTCTTGCCTGCTTATTCTCTGTATTTAAGATACTCAGCTTTCTGTTTCTTCTTATACAGCTTTAGAATGTTAATTTTATTATTTTTCTTCAGCTTCTCTTATTATATAGGCAGATGTGTGTATTTATACCGCATATGTTCTTTCTTACCAAAAGCCCAGAAGAAAAAAGTTTGGTTTCAAAACCTCACATCCAATTCTCCTAAAGTAGCACGGTCCCTTTTCCCCAGGTCTCAGTCTCCCAAAGTCATGCAAATGCTTTTTAAATCTTTTCTCTCATAATGCCTTTTCTCTTTTATCCCTAGTAATACTTATTCTCCATTAAATGCTCCCACTTGTGTCGTACCTCTTCCTCTCCAGCCTGCCCTCTAACCTGAATCCCATTTGACCTCCAGCATCTCAAAAAAGAAGGAAAAAGCTGCACCAGACACCATCGCTCACTTGGGGACGGGGACAGGCTGAAGCTGGATCGGACAAATAAAACAATTCCTGATAAATCTCTCATTAGCTTGAACTGAATTTTAAAATCATATGCTTCCGTTTGAAATGTCAGTTTCAATTTCAATTTCAGCTATTTGAGGTGCCTTGCTTGCACAAGTGACTGTCATTTGAGTTCAGAATCCCACTAATAAACACAGGCAAGTTTCTGGAGTGCATGACAGCATCACCAAATGCACCAGGGCTGAGCTCTGCTCACCACCAGGAAAAGTTTCAGACTGTTATTAAGCAATAGTCAAAGTTGTTTCCCTGGCACAAAAAAAGTATTGCTGAACATCTGGGAAATCTCATTATGCTAGAAAACGAAAATGGATAATATTGATTGTTTGCCTCAGTGCTGCATTTTGCTGTCATTCTTCTGCACTAACACTTCACCATCGGGAATCTCCTGTGCCTGTGCTCCATTCTGCAGTTTATTTTTGCTTTGGTTAGGTACTAATACACTTAGACAATTTATGTTCAAAAGTCTTTTGAGATTACCTGAGATTTTCCTCAGTATGTCCAAAAATGTTAGTTTTAATTAGATTATGTTCACCACTTTTAAAAACTTGCAATTCAATTAGGTTAAAAAAAAAAAAATCTCCAAAAAGAATTTGTTGAAGGTTACTACTAGCTTGAATATGCAGTCCTGTGAACTACCCGCCTTCTTGCTCTTTGTTCTTTTTATATGTATTTATATTGCTGCTATTGTAATCCAGTTTTATTGTGTTGTATTTCATCTGTAAGCAGAAAATCCATCTAAGAGGATAACAACCTACTGATGGCCACTAATGGAATTATTCTGTTAGCGAAAACAGTAAATGCTTGTGCTACTGATGCCATAGGTCCAATCCTCAGGGATGATTCCCAGGGGCTTATCCCATTTCTGTGGTTTGATGCAGAGATAGCTTCAAGGAGGATGTCCAAGGTTAGGGCAGACTCTGAACTGTGCTGTGACCAGAACAAAGAAAAGTCAGAAAGCCAGCAAAAGGTTGGCAGAAAGGTCAGCACAGGTGAGGCCCAACAAATGGTTTCCCCTGGAAGGCAGAAAAACCCTGTGGCTACAGCAGGCCCACAGTAGCCCTTGGGGTTAACTTCACCAGGAATACAAAAAACTCATCTCTGGATGGGACTTGGATCAGCACAGGGATGAGTCAGTGTTTGGATGTTTTACCATTAGCTACAGGAAGAGCAAAGGCAGGTCTCTAGCCTACAACTGGCAAGCAAAGTTTATTAACTTTCAGGCTTTTTTTTTTTTTTTTTTTTTTTTTTTTTNTTTTTTTTTTTTTTTTTTTTTTCAGAAAAAACAGAGTAATAAAAGGAGACTTGAAACAAGGAAAGTGTGGTTTTGAAAAGCCTCTTCCATGACCCAAAAATTTTTGCTCACCATGTACCACCTTCCCAATGTAAAAAAAAAAAAAAAAAAAAGGGTATTTTTTTTCTAAAAAAAAAAAAAAAAAAAAAA